>MU892237.1:0-19099 GCA_036418205.1 Ostertagia ostertagi
CACAAGGTCATAGGCAATTACACAACTGGTAGAGTACTGTTTTGCACAAAAAATGATATCAGAAAAGCGTAATGGACCGAAAGTGAGGAAGAAAAAAGCGAAAGAAATTTTTGACAACAAATTCTGGAAACCGTGCACTAAGGGAACTTTCCGTTGAAACAAAAAAAAACGTGAAAAAAGCATGGAATATGCGTGAAGACGCAGACATAACTGCAGAAGGCGGAGCTTGCGTGGGAGGCGTACTTTGCGGAAAGAGAGCCTTTGGCGCTCTTGCTGTGCACATTTGAGCCGCGACAAAATCGCGATTTCTCAATGCTTGTTCGCCAGTCTACCACCTTCCGAAAAGATCTCGATGAATTCATCTAATTGCGGAATGTGCCTTTCAAAGAACCATGTACCGAGAAGAACTCTGGAAGTTGTAATGTGGAAGCACTCTTACAGCCAGGCACCTACCTTGGTTGTAAAACTGATTACGGTACCAGTCACCGCGATTGTAGTAGCCACGGTAGAACGATGGGAACGGCGTGTACGTTTTCAGAGCTGAATTGAGAAAAAGGAATGTCTTGCTGTGATCGATAAAGTACATCGATTGATTTTCCGGTTGAATCAATCTTCCTCCACCTGTTTCTTTTCACTGTCAAAGCTATCCTGCTAGATGAAAGACCTCTAAAAAGACCAGCGAGCTACATACCTGCACCCTTGGCCCGTCCCAGAGTCCCGGGACCAGGGCCGACAATTGTTCGACTGGCTGTCGGTCCGACGTTCACACCCAGTAGTGTCCATCGGAGCTTCACAATATCATCAGCTGCTGATGCCCTTGAGCCGACGTCAACGCCAGCCCCCGCACGATCCCATTCAGCGATTCCTCCACTGCAATAACTCCGATATTAGTGGGACAATGGGATTTCGGAACGGAATGAGACTGAATAGTGAATAGTTGCATGAACTTATTCAAGCGGAATCCTTTGAATACTTTGAGGCGATCGCCGAACTCGACAACACCATCTCGATCAGTCACATCGACCACGGCGCCTATATGATGGCCCACTTCTGTTTCATCCTCGATCATCGGCACATTCAACGGTTTCAGTAGCTATAATATGTTACATGGAAAGCTTTAATTTTTTTGACTATATCAGTCAGAATGCTGAATGTAATATTAAAAAAGGGAATTCTTTTTCTCAATGCCTTTCAAGCTAAAAAAACATCAATTTATTGCTGTAGGGTTACTTTTTTTTATAAAGCGAGTGCACTAAAATTACAAATTTCCAAAATCTCGTGTAAAAAGGGCAGCATAATGAATTTTCCTTGTATAACCAGGGATGATAAATAATAAAAATAAAACTATGATGACAATGAGAAAGCCAATACTATTCACTTCAGCTTTCCATTACTACTGCTACCAATTACTGGATTTCCCTCAGCAAACTGCCCTATGTTTCCAACAATCAACACAAACTAATCTCGTCACCTCTGACGCCCATGTCACAAGGGCCCTCTGTATCAGAAAATGAACCGACCCGGCTTTTAGAAGCTTCATGCAGTTTCGTGGAACACGGCCAAGAAAAAATTCTTCAAGACCTACTTCTCACTATTCAAAAACTTATAGCCGATGTCAGACTTTGCGAATCGCGCGATTCGCTAGCGTCCGCGGTCGCGTTGCGGTACCAGCCAATTGAGTGATTCACTGGCCGCGACGCGACCGCAGACGCTAGCGAATCGCGCGATTCGCAAAGTCTGACATCGGCTAAGTGAGACAACATTCAATGCTTCAGAATATAAGTGACCTGAGTCTGAGTGGAAGTCTTGTGAAGCAGCCCAGGACAACGAAACGATATTCTGTTTGCTATAGATAAAATGAAATTGTGAATAGAGGCGGGTTTGAAGAAACGGGGGAAATTTTTTCAGCCATGTATTGAGGGTGCAGCCACGGAACGACCGGGGGGTGGCAGAATGGCTGATCATGCCTGAATTCTAAATTCCAAAGAGCGAGGGAGGGGAAATCCAAGTCAGTCGATAGATAACCTTGAAAAAGATTGCACATATTAATTAACGGGTAAGAAAAGGGCTAACGGTTTTCTTATCCTACAAGCCGAAAGCAAAAATATATTCAGATCTGCAGTTGCGAATCTTTTCGATATGTTGGCTGCTTCTTTGCCCCATAGCCTGAAGAATAGTATGGATCATGGATCTTGACCAGAATCAAAAAAAAGACATCTATCGAAACAAAATATATGTTCACAGCGCTTACCCGATGTCAACGCCATCAACATAACCGTATGCGGCGCCTCTGCGATCTGTCAGCCCGATTCTCTCGTTCTTCAGCACCTCTACCCTGGGTCCAAGGCATAGGTAGTCTCGAATAGGTGTCAGGCACGTTATGAGTGATCTGAAACAATTTTCTTCCAAGTAAAGAGGTGAACACATGGATCGGTCCTTCAGATTAGTCACTCAACACGATGCATTCGAATTTGCAGTGAAGCAATGCAACTGTATGGGTTGGACCGTTATATTTAGGTTAGGGCATTATGCTAATCGTATTTTTCCAGTAACGTTCGCCTGATACCCCTTGTTCAAACCCTGAGCTGTGGAACCTTCTGTTTGTGCACAAGGACTAATCGTAAGATTCAAGTAAGCGCAACAAGCCTTTAACCATTGCGATGTACCGATCTCATCGTTTCTGGAGGGTTTGGAATCGCTCATCGAACCAGGCGTACCTCAGCGTGAATAGGGATGTCCTGTTGATTCACGGCCAGTGCCGCCTGACGTCTAGATCTGACAGAGGCTGTAGAAAAGCCGACGAAGGTGAACAAAATGTACCAGACGAGCATGGACGAGCGAGGAAACACCTTGTCCCAAAAGGTGTCGTTGGCGACAAAGCGCGAAAGACGACCAATTCAGCTAGTTTTCAAGCGGATATCGGCAATAACTGAGCGCAACGTGGAGCGAAAAGCTGAACGCCCCAGGTGGTATCCTGTTCTGATTTTCTCAACTGCAACTACAAAGATCTGGTACAAGCACCGAGTATAATCTTGGGTTGGTGTATCACTTTATCCTGGTCATCAAAATTATGCTGAATAGGCATCACAAGCGGAACAGACTTCATGACCGTAGTGGTGAAGCGTCGCTATCGAAGTCGTACCCCAATCAGAGCGCAGCGTCCACAACTCGAAGGCAGACCCCGGGATCAGCCGGACTTGTAGGAAGGACGCCGCGAGTAAAATGCGGGGTCCGTACCTACCTAGATCACTCCAGCTTCGTCGCAAAATTGCGCGGTTAGGGCGCTAATCCTTACGGGCCTGCAACCATCGACCCCCGTTGCAACGCTTCCCACCCACCTCGATTGATGTAGAGATCAGCGTGCTCTCTCGAACGGCGTGATCTCTCGCGTGTTTTGTCTTCTTTGATCGCCCTGTCTCGCCATCGTACCACATCCGACCTTATTGAAGGTTAAGGCCTTAATTTCAGCGTTCCCAAAGATTTCTCTTGCTTTCCTTTCCACTTCCAGGTAGCTCTCCAGCTCAGTTATGACTAGGAAGCGCTGTTATCCCAGGTTTTATCCCGGGGCTTGCCGTCAAAGCACTTGCCGATAAACTGTTTACAGTAATTAATTAGGGATCGACAGGGAAAAGAGCTTGCCACCAAGAGAGGGGAAGATCAATTCATCAGTTTAGCCATTTCCAAATAAGAAAAGATACCTAAGCCCACCTTGAATGCTTACAAAATGAGCTCGACGGCGATAGCAAATGACGTCGCATTCTGAACACGGTGAGGGTGGTGAAGGTGGGTCTATTTGCTTATGAGACATCTAAGGAATATTTGCCGTAAAACTTCCCACAACAGCGACATCTTGCGCGACAAAAAGTTTGTGGCAGCTATGGGCTGAGGCAACTTGTTTTCTAACTACTTGTTCCATGTGGGTGTGAATCGCGGGACTGGTCACCGTGTCTTGAAGGCGCTGGTAACTGACCTCAGGACACAGGGGTATCCAGTGCAGGGTCAACCGTCCGTTGGACAAAGTCCAACGCGACGACGAGAGTAATGCCGAGAGTGAACGTACGCACGGAGACACAGACGGCTCGCGGGTGGCGAGAGTGAATGCCGGCGCGGAGAGCGGTCAACATCGGTCCAACGTCGCTCCAATATCGGTCCAACGTAACGGTTGACCCTGGCCACACGATCTCGCCGTGCTGAGCCTCAACCCCCCTTGTTGATCGTTCCACAGGATGTAGGCCTAGGTTCCCATTGCTTTCTGTGAAAACTTCATATTCCTGTCGCTGGTTCTGTGAGCGTGATAAGAAGGTTCAAATTGCTCATTTCGTCATATCTGCCTGCTTAAAGGAATCTTCCGCGGAAAAAGCTCCGCCTCCATTACCACAGAAAAACGATACCCCTAGGCCCCTAGCCTCATGAGCATAGCAAAAAGAACGGAACATAAGCGTTAGTTTCGATAATACTAATCCTACACACAAGACAAAATGATCACTCTTTCCGTGGAAGATTCCTTTAAGGTATCGTTTTCTGTGGTAATGAGGGCGGAGCTTTTTCCGTGGAAGATTCCTTTAAGAGGAAAGCAGCTTTTAGGAAGGACGTGCTTCTCGCTTTTCTGTAGCTCTCTTTTTCCGATTCATTGCCCATTTTCTGAGATTTTTGTTAACTTATTTATTAATGGCAGGTTTCTTTTGTGGTTTTTTTGGGTCAGTGCAGGACAGTTTCCGCATCACCTCCTGTTCATAACTGGCGCATCATTGAACGCATAAATAAATAAGGCTGGTCGACTAATCAGTTACCTGTACAACACCATCATTTTCGGAATGATCGTAGACGCGTTAAGGTCAAAACCCACATTAGGCAATCATTAGAATGTGCCTTTGTTCGCATTTACTGCACAAGGAACAAGATTTGGAATCCATTTTTGAAAGGGTTGCAGGTGTGCTGGATCTACCAATTGTGGCCTCATCCAGTCATATTCAAAAAAATACAGAAAATCCCTGCTTGTGGAAAGTTCCGTCGGGATGTGTTATTGTTTCCAAAACAACAGCTCCGTGTGCCGATTTCGAAGGTCATGTCAGCTGATCAGTGATAGCAGCAGGTGTTATCAATCAGTGGTCGCTAACGGCTCGTACTGAACACAGATTCGTCACTGAAAACCCTGCTGTAGTGCAAGGTCTTTGGTCCTTTGGTAGGACACTGAACAGTTCCTGTCTTCACGTGAACATCAGAATGTGGGCATAGGTTGTTGATACATTGGTAGAAACAAGAGTAAAGGTCATACGTAGTTGCTGAGTGGAAACGTTATTGCTGAGACCGTTGACGTCAATTTTGAGATTCCTGCTCTGCAAGTATTGTTTTCTTGCTACTTCATCAAAAACCACTTTCGTTCGCTCTATAGACCACAGAACTTTGGAACAAAATCGCTCATTTCCGAAATTAGGACGCAGCTCAGGAGATATCCTTTGTGAAAAATTAATATGATATTAAAACTAATCAAGTAAAATTTTCTGAGGATGGCAGTCAGTCGTTCTCTATCAATTTTGTCATTTTTGAAGGCACACCACATTAAAATGGCTAATGGGCGAGGGCTAACAAGTGGTGGGGGGGGGAGGGGTGGGGCACGCAGGGCTGCGCGGCGCTCCTGTTCGTCTATCCCATGAGCGCTTAGTCTACATTATGGCTCGAAACTGTACGGTTGCGTGAGAATACATAGATAACAAACGCCAATGACTAGTCCTCAGAAGAACGAGTACGAACAAGGGCTCGCCGCGAGGCGTGTGGTCCCCACCCCCCCCTATAAGTTAGCACCTGATGGCCTGTACATTAAGTGCGCAGGGAAGTGGATCGGTACTGAAGAAAAAGGAAAATATCAAAATAACGTCTCATTCATTTTTGCAGCGCGATTGTGCTGAGGCGGAGACATAAGCCCAAGGAGTGAGAGGGCGCAGACGCCATCATGTAGCGAAAGAGGAAAAAGGAAGCGGTCGAAACAGTCTTGGGAAGGCCCTAGCGCACTCGAGCAAGTGAACAGGACATTGGGCGGGGGGGGGGGTGGGGGGGACTTACACGTTGACGACAGCCCCTTGTGCGTGTCCCTCAGCTTCACTACTGGAAATGGATGCACAGTTTTATTCGATAATAATGGCGAAACAGGCGTTGAAAATAAGAAAAAAAAGGCCAAATAAATCGAAAAAAAAAAAAACTGGTCGGAATGGAGAGAGATTCGGCCGCATGCGCGTCATGCTGTCCTCAGCGTGTTAAAAGGCAGGTCTATTCTGCGCACGGAAAGAAATGATCCATCTGGACTCATCGCGAGGTAAGCCTTTAAAGGGAATCCCCGCAAAAAATGGGTTCAATTTTTTCTACTTCTAGATCAAAACACTGAAATGGCCATTTTATTGGCCAAATATCGCACTCAAGTGACTCTAACTATAAGCTAAAGAAAAGGTCGAGAGGAATTTGCAAACAACAAACACACAGATTACATAACAATTTCATTAGAATTTCGTATATATAAATATCGCACTGGATTCAAAATTCCTGGAGGGAACTAGTTATACTTACCTAGTTATCAAAGTAAGAAGTTGTTTCGATACATGCTTGTAGGGTTTCGCCCTTTATGTGCCCTTCACTTTCCAAGAGAATTCCGCAGACTGTAATGGGGAATGTTGAACCATATCATTTGTCGGATCGATAATCAATTCACATATAAAACTTGGGATCGATCCAATCAGTTTTACGCTCATCGTTTTCGAAATTCGTTGTTGAACGCTGCAGGCGAAATTTTCAATATTTAAACGAAGTTCTTAACGGGCACGACGAGAGAAAGAAAGATTGTCAATGCCGAAGAATGGGTGAAAGCTGACAGAGTTCTCTGCGCACTGATGACACAATCCGTATTATCCTTGGATGAGAAGCGTTTGATTAATGGACAACACTTTGCAGCCGCAAGGTTGATCCATCCCATTTCGTCGGTTGAACTGGATCCCACATTCCGACCTCTAGGCGATGTCAGGCTTTGCTGAAGTCGGCCGATTCGCTGTAGCGTCTGTGGTCGCGTCGAGGTCAGCGAATCACTTAATTGTCTGGTACCGCAACGCGACCGCAGACGCTAGCGAATCGCGCGATTCTTAAAGTCTGACATCGGCCCTATGCACTCAGATCTCTTCGAAGAAGATGCATCAATTTGGGTGCATATGTGGTCCATAGAGTGATTTGTGGAAGTAGGTGGGGGAGAGAGGGGAATTCGTCAATTTTTAATCTCCTGGGTGAATTATGCCTCATCCTCCAGGGCGAATTAAGAGCACTCGATTGATGAAGAATGGCTAAGCTAATTCGACTCTTGATCCAGTGTGGCTAAATCAAGTAATCGGCTTTGACAGCTGACAGTTCTAGGTAAAAATATTTAATCGCTCACCTGCTTCGAAATTGACGGATTTGTATTTGATGGCCACTTCATAACCCCAAAACTGAGTACGCATAAAAAACACGTATGTTCTCTTTCAGAAAACCAGAAGCACGTCGAGTGCAGAACACACATCACAAGTGACGACGGCCTCCAAGTAAATCTTGTAATCAGTGGTTCATAGTGTTAGCTGACAGTTGATAAATGAGAGTTGTAATTAGTGACTGCTGGAAGAATATGTACAACTGCATCAGGTTTATACTTTTATTGGTAGAAACATATACATTTTGTAGAGGCCGTCGTCACTTGTAGTGTGCGGTCTGCACTCGACGCTCTTCCGGTTTTCAGAAGCAGAGTGTATACATGCGACAGGAGGAATATGAAGATTGTGTCCGAACTGTTCCATGTTTTATAATAATTGAGTTTTGCTCCTAGTGTTTCCAACGAATCAGCCTATTGTTTTCAAATCGCATTTTCTGTGTTTTCTCTCCTCAACGTCGACAATTTGCGTAAACAAAAACAATGGTGTTTACACGTCCGTCTCGCCAGACATTAAGAGGATCAGCGTCGGCCAAGCAAAAATCCCGTGGTCCTCAATCGAATATTTGAGTGACAGAAATTCTCATTGAGTAACAGGGAGCGCTGAAGTTCGGTATTAGCTCATTAAACCCAGCGATGGTATAGCGGCACTGGCGCGTGGGCAAGAAATTCGTGGAGCCACCTGAGAACCGTAAAATCTATCGAATGTTTCATGCCTTGTTTCGGGACATCTGTTGCCAGACTTTTTCTACATCATACTCGCTTTTGAGAGAAGAAGAACATTGATATGAACGGCGTCCGGCCGCAAACAACCCGTCGTTAGACCTGGTGGCGCTTTCAAATGTTTCAGGATTGTCAAGAGAACGTTGGTGCATGGCGCCTACCAACGTGTTAAATCGAAGTTGTCGAATTTACCTTTCGCCTTCAACTTCGGGGGGGCTTATCTTTATTTTTCCCATAGGACACACTATTCTGAAGGGACGTTGATTTCTGACAGGTGGATGATGGAGATTAACTGGATCATTATGTCGTTAAAGGCGATATAGTTCTGGGAAAATGTAATTTTTGATACTTTACCATATTTTCGAGTTCGTCAGTTGAATTCACCAAGCAATCCTTACCGTGAGTTTGAACGTGTGGGTGACATTTGGTGATTCTTATTGATGTTTCTAGTGATTACTGATTATCTGGTTCCACACTCCTTATCAGACACCAGCAACCCTTTCACACAACAAAATAACCCCTTTTCGTCACAGTGCATAACCTTTCCTAAACACTGCATGTTCAGACGCACTTGCGTTATGGCGATGGAAATTCGTGAAAATTATGGCCGCTTTGCAATGTGTAAATTCAGAGCTCATACACCGACTCATATGTTATACTATTACACTACATGTCACTTGCAATCCTTTGCTCATAAGAAACCATGATGGATCTTTCTATGCAGTGAAACAATTCATCACTGCTTTACTTAGGAATTTTCAAACTGTGAAAGAAAAAAGTTTGAAGAGCTATCAGTGTGTTGATTCCACTTGCACTTAAAGTCACGGGTCGCCGACCAAATTTGTTGTAATATTCATTCGAATTATGAGACGAGGGTGTGAAAATGGAGTCATCAGCTTGAGAGAAAAAAAGCAAAAGGAGCACAGAAAACACTGAAATAAAGAGGCGCTTTTTCTTGCGAGTTCAACCAGGGTAGGATGGTGAGACACAAAGCGGCGATAAGTAGCGTTACGGGAACACTCGGAGGGAGGGCGTAGCCCTTGCCGCGCACTCTTGATCCCCGACAGTGCCACGACACCTGTACTTATGTTAGATCCTGCTGGCTCAAGCACAAAGAGAATCGCTCCTAAGGATCTATCGCGACCCGTGCCTTTAAGTTCGTTGTAGTATCTGGATGAGCGGCTGGCTATTACGTACCGCCAGCTTTTGCATCATAACATTTGGAAAAATAAAAACAAAAAGTGCAAGAGCTGACGAAAACTCAAGTAGAGCTTTCGATCTCCGAAATCAAGTATTGTGGAAAATATCCCGGCCTTTCTTCCTTCATAGAGGAAGAAATTTTATTTGTTCCACATTCCCTCTTCCTCTTCAGCGAGATAAAGCAAAAAGGTTAAATTAGCTTGACATCAATACGAGAACCTTCACAATCAATTGGAAATCTAAAATGATCAGAAATTCTATGTTTCCCACGGCAAGACATGTGGCACTTCCAGACATGGTCACTAACGTGGCATCGGATGGCGTTAGGAGCACCTCCCGCACTATATCGAGTCTATACACTACTAACGGTTTTCCACGCAGTCAACGCGTATGCTGCTGAGTCTGCAATTACGAAACATCTCGCTACGGGAAACAGCACGGTCAACTATCTGTTGAGAATTCCAAATGAAAAACTGCCATTTTCGGAAGGGAAAAGGGACGCATCCGATGGAAAGGGGTTCTTGTTTCTAAATGAATGGAAAGAGAACACATTTGAGGGAATGTGAGTATGTGCAAAAGTTAGAGAAATTTGGTAAATTTTAACCCTATGCCGTTTCAGAGTTTACTTGCCATCATTATGAATTGATACAACGGCAGAGGTGGAAACAGCTGGTTCCAGCGACTTCTATTAGTTTCTAGCATGAAACCTGCTTCTGCATCTTGCCGTTCTCCGATTGTCGCCCGAATCGATCGCGAAACGAAAACTAGCCCAGCAACCAATATCACTTGCGAAATGGGTTCCTCACGTCACATTTGAATGAGTACAAGGGCTAAGAACTGGTCGTCGTTTGAGTGCAGACAACGGGCAGTTGATGGGATGATCTCGTAGTCAGAACGAACTTTGAACTTGATGTTCTAGGTTCATACTGACCGTTCAGTTTAGTGCTTTTCGAAAATTGAGCTATTCAAGGTGAAGGGTGATATCGGGTCCAGCCTACTCCAATAAAGAAGGCCTATGGTGCGATTTCGTTCCATCCACAGTTTTTGCAAGGGAAAAAATCCGACAGGACCATTTCGCTCCCACTTCTTCACCCCGCAGTTTCCTCCATGCGGAAATCGGAACTATTAAAAACAGCATAAACTGCTCAGCTGCCCCACCAGCCCCTTATTACAGCTCTTGATAAGTTAAGGGTCTATTACAGTTAAGAGGTACGCGCAGTGCACAGTCTGCTCTAATGCCAGTTTGGCTCAAGGAGTCCTTTAAAGTTACGAGCTGCTATCAGCTTTATTCCTACGTTGTTTCTTCTGGTTTTTGTATAATGTATGTGTTCTTGTGTTTTATAACATAAACGTCTATGAAAAGTAATATTTACCTAGTGAGAGCTAGGACTAAGCCTAGAAAGGGGGGAAGCCTCCCGGAGAAGCGAAATTGCTCACGATTAGGGGGTTTTCCTTCCGCTTAGTACTAAAGCTTTACACAAGAAGAATATGATATCCATGGTTTTGAACACGTGTTTTCTAATTATGGTTCTGAAAGAATAGAAAGGACTTTCTGGTTTGTCGTTGTGTCTTTATTTCGCCAATCCCAACTCACTGATGAGCTCCGGGGATTGACGAAATAATAAGGTTCGTCTGAGGAAGGAGCGAAACGAACCATTTTAATTATTTCGTTTATAAAGGTTTTTTCTTTTTAATAGATTAATCGAACAACGTACTATATTCTGCACGTGTTTCAAATAAATGGCAATTACGTGGATGACATTTTCCAAAAATACATCAGCTAATCTGTGCAATATGATCATGGTGACTCAGGACAGGAAAAAACAAATGATTTCATATGAAATCATCTAAAGCATCAGGTGGCCTAAGCTGAGTCACATGGTTCGAGAACGTTCCGCGTCGCGGCTGTATAAATAGAGCGAGCGTCAGGTCGATAGCACACTGGCCTCGGTCGCTGTGGAGCTGCTCTGTTCATCGCTTCTCTTCAGGATTTAACGGTTCTTGTTAAGAATCAGTGTTCTGTATGTTCTCCATGCGCTGGGGACGTCATGCTCTTTTTTTGCCATTTATTTCCATTCTCAACTTAATAAAAGCGCTGAAACTAGATAATGCAGCTGAAAATTCCATATTTATATGCAACAAATTTGGCGTGTTTTAATATTAGCTAGATATGTTTGTGGAGATATTAAAACGCAAATGTGACTCAGGGGAGTTAGCCGGAACATTGGCTCAGGGATTCTGTCACAACTGAGGCTTGCGGTGTTCAGCGTTTTTGTAGTATTGTCTGGAGCTCTCACCCACTATAACATTATTCTTTGGTCTTTTTCTTCAAAAGGCTTTCGTCACCTCTTGGTTGCAGAAGATCTTGACGTAAATTGCGTAATACTGAATTTCCGACATTGCGTAATACACGGAAACTTCCAGTTTTGGGATGGGAAGGGAATCCGAGCTGCGTAAGCAATTGTCACTCGTTCCGGAACTTGTCCCTCTGCGTTAGGCTTAGTCCTAGTGGCCTTACGACAGACTGCCCCCTCCCCAGGCACATTGCGCCGAAGATACTTCCTTGCCTCGAACAATCCTTCATTTCGAAAGTTCTCACCAATCCTAGCTTGTCCAATTGTATTTGGTACCTTATTCCATAGTTTTATTATGCCAAAACTAGCTACACTGGCCGCAACTAAGGAAATCGTACCCGTTCTCAATATTTTGCTAATAGACTCGCAACAATTTCTATTTTGGCACTTTGCGCAATTTTAGTTGAAAATAATCAACAGCGTTCATTATGACTCACAATTTTCACCTATCATATGACGTACGTCATCTGAGCAAAGTCCATGTGAAGTTAGAATGGACGGGGATGTTTTGCTGGCGGGGCACAGGCCGGGTTGATATCGATTCGGGGCGGGCCCTATTGATCGGTGTTTGGTCGGCTACGCCACCCATCCGCTGCATTCATTTTCACTAGGGCAAACGGTGGTCGGTCGTTTCTTCTCCCTCCTCTCGTTCTTGAGGTCTTTCACTGTCCCATACTCTTTCGTTTAGCTTTTTCAATCGTCTTGTCTTCCTTTGGTTCACATTCAGGCATTCATGAGTGTCGTTTACTCTGTTTCAATTCGGTCTTATATATGCAGATGCAGTAGGCAACTAAGTGTTATTGTTTTCGTTTCAGTACAATGCAGATTTTCGTCAAAACCCTAACAGGAAAGACTATTACTCTCGAAGTCGAAGCGTCCGACACTATTGAGAATGTGAAGGCCAAGATTCAGGACAAGGAAGGCATCCCTCCTGACCAACAGCGACTGATTTTCGCAGGTAATTTACAAAGTCCGAGTTTGTTATAATCCCCAGATGGTTCAGTTATCGTAAACTAATCGAATCGTTAATTTAGGAAAACAACTCGAAGATGGGCGCACTTTGTCCGACTACAACATCCAGAAGGAGTCCACCCTTCATCTCGTTCTCCGACTCCGTGGTGGAATGCAGATCTTCGTGAAGACTCTCACTGGAAAGACTATCACTCTCGAAGTCGAGGCTTCTGACACCATTGAGAACGTGAAGGCCAAGATTCAGGACAAGGAAGGAATTCCTCCAGATCAGCAACGATTGATTTTCGCAGGTATGCAGGGTTATTCTCTCACGGACGCTCATGTCCTTAGGGGGGACATTCAAACAGGGCATTCAAAAACCGCTGGTAGGTGACACTAGGACTAAGCCCAGGATTGGGAATAAACACCAGGGAGAACAATGGTTGCTCACATCCTCTCCCAGAATCCTTTCCCCTCCCTAAGGCTTAGTCCCGAGTTCTATGGTGGCCCACTCACTTCAATGTCCCCCTTAAGGACATGAGCGCCCACAACAGCAATCCTAGCGCACTCAGTTCGCGTTCACTATACACATACGTTCAGGAAAACAACTCGAGGATGGAAGGACTCTGTCGGACTATAATATTCAGAAGGAATCCACCCTTCACTTGGTTCTCCGACTCCGCGGTGGAATGCAAATCTTCGTTAAGACACTAACTGGAAAGACTATCACTCTTGAAGTGGAGGCTTCTGACACCATCGAGAACGTGAAGGCCAAGATTCAGGACAAGGAAGGAATTCCTCCAGATCAGCAGCGATTGATCTTTGCTGGTTTGTCCTTGAACTGAATTGCTTCAGCATGTTTTCATGATCGTGAGTGATTATTTGCTTTTTTAGGCAAGCAGCTCGAAGATGGACGCACATTGTCCGATTACAACATCCAGAAGGAATCCACCCTTCACTTGGTTCTCCGACTCCGCGGTGGAATGCAAATCTTCGTTAAGACACTAACTGGAAAGACTATCACTCTTGAAGTGGAGGCTTCTGACACCATCGAGAACGTGAAGGCCAAGATTCAGGACAAGGAAGGAATTCCTCCAGATCAGCAGCGATTGATTTTGCTAGGTGTAATAACTTGAGTAACCGGCTCGGTCCGTCGGTAACTAATTTCAGGCCAAGAACTCGAAGATACGCATTCATTGTCGGCGATACAACATCAGAAAGGAACCATCTCTCCTTGTTCTTCCGACTTCGCGGTGGAATGCAGATCTTTGTCAAGACTCTTACCGGAAAGACCATCACTCTCGAAGTCGAGGCATCGGATACAATTGAGAACGTGAAGGCCAAGAATCCAGGACAAGGAAGGAATTCCTCCAGATCAGCAGCGACTAATTTTTGCTGGTAAGTTGTGCTTCTGTTAGTGGACAAACTTAGTGACGGCTTAAGTCACTTTCGGGACTATAGTTTTTAGGCAAGCAGCTCGAAGATGGACGCACATTGTCCGATTACAACATCCAGAAGGAATCCACCCTTCACTTGGTTCTCCGACTTCGTGGTGGAATGCAGAATCTTTGTCAAGAACTCTCACTGGAAAGACTATCACGCTCGAAGTCGAGCCTCTCTGACACCATCGAAAACGTGAAGGCCAAAATCCAAGACAAGGAAGGAATTCCTCCAGATCAGCAGCGACTGATTTTTGCTGGTAAGCAGTTTGTGCTCTGTCAGTGAACAAACTTGAGTGACGCTTGAGTCACTGTGTTGTATAATTTCAGGCAAGCAACTCGAAGATGGTCGCACATTGTCTGACTACAACATTCAAAAAGAGTCTACACTTCACTTGGTTCTCCGACTTCGCGGTGGAATGCAGATCTTCGTCAAGACTCTTACCGGGAAAGACGCATTCACTTTCTCGGAAGTCGAGCATCGTATACAATTGAGAACGCTTGAGGCCAAGACCAGAGTGAAGGCCAAGATCCAGGACAAGGAAGGAATTCCCCCAGACCAGCAGCGATTGATCTTTGCAGGTACATAGCTTTTCAGGTTGTCTGTAGAAAGTACTCCTAGCATACTCATTCCACATTCACTATACTTCTGCATTCAGGAAAACAACTCGAAGATGGCCGAACGCTGTCTGACTACAACATCCAAAAAGAGTCCACACTTCACTTGGTTCTCCGACTTCGTGGTGGAATGCAGATCTTCGTCAAGACCCTCACCGGAAAGACTATCACTCTCGAAGTCGAAGCTCTGACACCATTGAGAACGTGAAGGCCAAGATCCAGGACAAGGAAGGAATTCCTCCAGATCAGCAAAGACTGATCTTTGCCGGTATGCATTATTTGTGTATTAGCTGCCAGAAAGTTTCCTGTTGCGTGGTAGGGGTGCTGTAATCATGATTAATTCAGGTAAACAACTCGAAGATGGCCGAACGCTATCTGACTACAACATCCAAAAAGAGTCCACACTTCACTTGGTTCTCCGACTTCGTGGTGGAATGCAGATCTTCGTCAAGACCCTTACCGGAAAGACGATCACTCTTGAAGTGGAAGCTTCTGATACCATCGAGAACGTCAAGGCCAAGATCCAAGATAAGGAGGGAATTCCCCCAGACCAGCAGCGATTGATTTTCGCAGGTATGTCATTTCGAAAACGCGAAAACAATTTACTGTAACTATAATAGTCCTTTTCAGGAAAGCAACTTGAGGATGGAAGGACTTTGTCCGACTACAACATCCAGAAGGAATCCACCCTACATCTTGTTCTCCGACTTCGCGGTGGAATGCAGATCTTCGTCAAGACCCTCACCGGAAAGACGATCACTCTTGAAGTGGAAGCTTCTGATACCATCGAGAACGTCAAGGCCAAGATCCAAGACAAGGAGGGAATTCCGCCAGACCAGCAGCGACTGATCTTTGCCGGTTCGTATCTCTACTGAGTTGTGTGACTGCGTTTTTATCATAACCTGGATCTAATCTTGACATTTCCAGGCAAGCAGCTAGAGGATGGCCGCACCTTGTCCGACTACAATATTCAAAAGGAGTCCACGCTTCATCTTGTACTTCGTTTGCGCGGAGGAAACTAAGAACTATTCTTACTAATCTTGTTTTTCACTCTTGTGCATGGAAACTGGTCTCCTATGAACTCGTCACTAATCTGCTGTGAATAAATCTTTGTGAATAGGTTTCAACAAACAAAACAAGTTCAAAGAATGAATGAGCTTCCACATCCCAGCATCCATTGGAACACATGACAAATGAAAGCTCGACAAAATTACCATATGGGTGAAGGCCTGCTTTCTTGACCATTGGCCCTACTCCTTTCATGTCTCATGAACAGTCATGGCCAACAAAGTGTGGCTAATCACGGGATGTGAGTCTGCCTACTGCTTTTGACATGCTTGAGAAAATATGAAAAAACAAATGCCAAGGAATTGTTATTGAGTGTGTCAAAGCAAATTTGGATATTCGGAGGGGGATGGCGTGTGAGCGTTCGCTTTGGGGATAACCTGTCAAGTTAGAAGTTTGCACATTGATCAATAGGTAAAGGGTAATTTGGTAAGGCTGGTGTCAGAGTCCGCGATCCGTCGCAGGTTTCGCGATTTTCGCGCGATTCACGCGATTTGCGCGACGGGTCACGGAAATCACAAGTGCCCGATCAATACTGCAAGGTGTTCTCCAATCCTGCCGCCACTTCTGCTTGATAGTGATGGCTGAATGACGACTGCTCATGATTCCACTTGTTTCATATTCAGTGTTTCAAATGTTCAAATGGGGCACTTGCAATTTTTGCGATTCCGTCGCAGGTTTCGCGAAAATCAGCGACGGATCGCGGTCTCTGACACCAGCCTAACAGGCAATCCCCTGAGGCTACAGCCAGAAGTGAGTATGCGACGAAATGGTCGTGAAATTGCAAAATGCTTTACTAAAAAAAGGTAAATATTAAAGGGTATTGTTATGAATTCGATTCGTTTGTCTCTTCGAATGAGGCATCTGCAGCTGACAATGCTAGGATGACTGTGGATGATTGGTAAACACACGAATTCACTAATTTTGATATGAAAAATTTGCTTGCATAAAGCACTCAAAACCTTTGAAGGAGGAATTCACGATAAGAACGAAGGTCAAAGAAGGGGAAAATTGCATAGTTGGGAGACAGGCGGACCTCCTGAGGGTGCTGACCGACGCGCAATTGGCAGAAAGATTTGACCTCGGCGATCTAGCATGGCTCTCTTGGCGCGGTTGGCGGGGTACGCCCACCGACTATCTAATCACTCGCCGCAGGTCTATACGTGGCGAGTGATTAGATAGCAGAGAGAGCGTAGTGTTGAAGAGGGCACAGCGATGAGAGTCGCATCAATGCGCAAATCAACGGGCAAGGAAGGGGTCCCATTTCTCGGGTTTCGGGCCGTTTCAAATGGTTTCTTCTTCATCCCTGCTCCACTGACCACTCTACCCTTATTTCCAATGAGCTAACTTTTCATCGTAAATTCTGCCTTTAAGTCACTTGATAACCAGCTCAACTATTATCCATCTTGGGATTTCAGGTAATGGTTGGCATCCGAACGCCTTTGCTCGTGAATACCGTGTTTTTTCTGTATCACACCTCAACTTTCACTGCAAAACGGTAAATTGGGTAAGGCACTGGTGACGTTCATGGCTTTCGAAAGAGTTTCATGTCGGCTTCAAAACTCGTATTGCGACCCTAAAAAAGATGTGAGGGCTGTGAGCACCATAGTGCATTGTGTTGCACCATAAATATATGCAATGTTAAACCTTTGCCGTCTGGTCCCTCGCCTGGCTACATAGTATTTCATGGCCAAACGCTCGTACAACGCTCACAACCAATGGCGAAAAGAAGTGTCTCATTTGCAGGCTTTCGATGTTTTCTTTTGTTTTTTTTTCCTCATACTGCTTTCGTGAAATATGTCTCTGATTCCGTTTTTTTTTTACAAATCAATCAACGTCGAACTTCATCGCTTATGTTGACAAGGGAGAAGTTCGAAGCGTGTTTAGCCGATACCGTCTATGAAAGGTTTCTAAATAAGGCTTTTACCAATGCTGATTGAAATCCTGCGCTCTTGCACGCTCAGAAATATAATTTTGAACCGCGATTGATGTGAAAATCATGTAATTCGAGGTTCTAGCCATGCACTTAAAAGCTCCGGGCAAACCAAACTGTAGAAGACAATTCGGGCACTATTTACTGCCCCACTCCTCAAGAACTGAGCCGGATTTTGATCGAAATTCGTCCATGACTGTGGATTTTGCTAGAACTTGCCTTCAGGGGTAATTTGACCCGTAGATCACGAATATAATACCGGTTTAGAGCGAAAACGCTTGGCGCCCGCGCCACAGGCGCCGGCGCTATCACAACAGTTTTGCGCGGGCGCTCGTAGCGCAGGCTACAGGTTCACTCGTAACAAACTGATGTGATAATCATATTCTACGGGTCAAAATACCTCTGAGGACAACTTTCCAGCGAATTTGGGGATCCGAGATGTTCTGGCGCCTTTTGGCGCCGGCGCTTCTGACGCGAGCGCCAGGCGTTCTAGCGGTAAACAAATGTGATATTCGTGTTCTACGGGTCGAATTACCCCCGAAGACAAGTTTCTGGCCAAATTCACAGTCAATGACCAATTTCGATAAAAATCCGGCTCAGTTCTCGAGGAGTGGGGCAGTAAAGGGTAAATAGTGCCAGGACGAGGCTAGAGTTGAGATTATCGTTGCCTGGACTATCTTTCAACATTGCACTAGTTTTTCAATGTCTCGGCTGCAAAAAAACTTCTGAGCTGGATTTCAAAAAATGGTGCTTGATCGTCGAGTTCTGGTTGGAAAACCAAGTCTGGAAAAAGGAACAACGCGACTTGTTGGCAAGCCCTATAGCGGAATGTAAAGAAGGAGGTTGTGACTGAGCTGATGGTCAATCATTGACTGCTTCCTTCTCAGGAAAACATAGAGTTAGGGCCAGTTGTTGGTTCGGCTATTTTGCGTCGACTGGACTTCCCATTTTGCAGGCCTGAAAATTCAAAATACCTGCAATGAATGGGGAGGAAAAGGATAAAGCATTTGCCGTTGATCAATCCCTTTTTGGGATGCGGCACGCATTCTACTTCCATTTGTACATTCGTAGTGGCATTTGAATGCGATGTGGCCTATACAATGACTTGCGGGGGCCAGCCGATGTACAAGTCAGTGTTTTTATCCTCCCAGACAAGTCTGGTACCAATTAACCGACCCCGGAGGGATGGAAGGCTTGGTTGGCCCGGGCGACTCACGACCCAGGATTTGATCCCCGGACCGCTCGCGTGGTAAGCGTGCCACTTGCCACTACACCACTTCCGCCCCGTATGAGGAGGAAAACCAGAGCAGAGAGAGAGAAATTGTAGAGCAGACAATTTCCTGCGAACGGTGTATGGCGTTATGTAAAAACTTGGGGA
>MU892238.1:0-10819 GCA_036418205.1 Ostertagia ostertagi
AGTATGACGATAACCAGCGCTGTAACTGATCCGAAAACGGCGACGGATGAGACTCGGTGGAAAAGCTCAGAGATGCTTTGAAGTATTCAAGTAGAATCTCCGGTGCCATCGCAAGATACGGGTGCATTCCCTAGAACTAAGTAAGTCTAAAAGGGTGCAGGATCTGCGGGGAAAAAGAATACGCATGCAACCCTAGATTCTCACGCTAACCCCACCTAACGCCTACTCCGCATTTTCTAACAAAACAAGATGTTTAAAGGAATCTTCCACGGACCATGGACCAGTGGGCGGGACCGGAAGTTTTTGTGACGAAATGCATGGTAGGTACGGATCCACGTGTCGAACGCACGAACGTGAACAGGATTCACTTCAAACCTTCCCATGAACGTGGATCCGTACCTACCATGCATTTCGTCGCAAAACCACTTCCGGTCCCGCCCACTGGTCCATGGTCCGTGGAAGATTCCTTTAACGTGGTTCTGAATGCTTTGCCGCAACAATGCCCCCTATCTTGCAATAGCCGAGATTCCTATGGATTCCTGTAAGTTAGGAGCTCATTATTTCGCTAATTTTGCTCTGAAGGAAAGAAGTCTGATGGCTTTGTTTTAGTTGTGCTGTTACAGCTCCCTGGCCAATATCCGTTCACTCGTGGACCTATCCAACGATGTACACCCATCGCCCGTGGACGATTCGTCAGTACGCCGGCTTCTCGACCGTTGAAGAGTCTAATGCCTTCTACAAAGAGAACATTCAAAGCTGGCCAACAAGGACTTTCCGTAGCGTTCGACTTGGCCACGCATCGAGGGTTAGTCAGATTCACACAAGGCTATCGCAATGATTGAAATGCTATCGCATTATGCAGGGGCATCCTTTGGGACTAACAATAAGCATAGAAGGGGGGCAATCCGGAAAAAATTGAAATGGCTGACGCACTTTGGAGCTACTCCTCCCGGTCTGAGTCCAAATCTTAACAAAAAGGAGATGTATCACGCGGTTTCAGATGTTGTCTCCACAAACTGCGATAGCGCCGAAATGAGAGGTAACGTCCACTTAAAAATCCTCTTTCAGGTACGATTCTGATAATCCACGAGTATTTGGCGACGTAGGTATGGCAGGTGTGGCTGTGGACTCTGTTGAAGATATGAAGAGGGTCTGCTTATTGTCATTGGCCTACTGAAATTTGATAGGAATCATTCTTTAGCCGCCTTTAGAACCTGTAGCTTTTCAGCTCTTTGAGGGCATTCCGCTTGATAAGATGAGCGTATCCATGACAATGAATGGAGCAGTGATCCCAGTCCTAGCAATGTACGTCGTTGCTGCAGAAGAGTCGGTCAGTAGATTTCATCCACAAAGGAACAAAATTCGACGCTCATTTCGTTCAGAGATGGGGGCGCAGGGAGGAGGGAGGTAGGGAGCATTCATAGTGAGCACCACCTACATCATTTGGGACTAAGCCTCACTAGGGGAGGGTGTCTTTCAGGACATGAAGCGTTGTTTCGAAATAATTTCCTGATGTTGTAGAGGCTCATGTAAGTAACACTGAACTATGGCCCATTTTTACTCTGAACGCCTTGGAAATCAAAATAGCGAGGAAGAAATGGTCCCAAGTTCGATCCTCCTTGATGACAATTTTTTGCAATGTATTTTACCGCCACCAAATTGCCACAGAACACAACAATGACATCTACTCTCGAGCTCTATTTGGCGGCAATGTGGGGGCGCCAAACTATATTGCAAAAATTAGTCATCACCGGGATCGAACTCGAATGGACCATTTCTTCACCACTGCTTTGGCATTCCTGGAAGCTTTTACGAAAAATGGATCATGGTTCTGTGTCTTCAGACTCCTCATTAAAAATCAGGAACGCATTTTCGAAAAACGCTCCATGTCCTGAAAGAGCTCCCTTGTAAGTCTTAGAGAAGGGGGAGGGGGTGGGCGAAGGGATTCTGATGGAGGGAAGCAATTAATTTTTCCCTGACGCTGTTCCCTCTCCTAGGCTTAGTGCTAGTATCATCCACGATTGGTCCTGTTTTGAATTTCCTCCCCTCATGGACAGGATCCCAAGATTCCCACTATTAGTGGTAGCAAGCAGACGATTCTTTGAGCTCCGATCATCACTTATCACCGTAGGGACCTCTGCTGGGTGAAGCCATCTCTGACAGTCCTCGACCTCCTTCTACCTCTAAGGATTCTAGTAATTTTGAGGTGCTGCAGCTTACCATGTAGAGTCAAGTGATTCGATCAAAGAGTCAATAGGATAGCCGAATATGGAATATTTCTCTCCGCTTTGATTACCTACAATCAATCAATGGGACATAGTGAATAAATCGGATCCTTATCGTTAGGGATAATTTTAACGGCGCGAAACAAAACTTCGAGCAAAAAGTTCATTTCTCAGCCACCGTTTTGGTTCTAACCATAACTGAGTCAGTGAGTGATTGTTCAGGGAGTTGAGCGAAAGAAGCTGGCCGGTACTATTCAAAATGATATTCTGAAGGAATTTCGGTTTCGTATACGCACATAGTTACCCGCTGATCACTCAATGCGGATCATTGGTAGGTGACAATCTGACACATTCATTGAGTCTGCATTTCATCCACCTATTGTTACAGGAGATATTTTTGCCTACACAAGCAAAGAAATGCCCAAATGGAATAGTATATCAATTTCTGGATATCACATGCAGGTAAGCACATCCAAGGAAGGGAGGACTTGAAATTCGTTGCGTTAAAGGTTCATAAATTGAAGAAACTGTGGATGACCTGCCGGACATTCCTATCTCGAAACGCCTGCTTTCTTTTCTTTCCTTTCTCATGTTTGCCTGCTTTTCGCCTTTTCGTACCACTTCTCAGCAGCTTGGTATGGATGAGTTATGCCGATAGGATGTAGTCCGTAACCAAGTTCTGGCACTAAAATGTTCAGAAGGGTTGAGGCACGCCGCTATTTCGCGAAAGAATACCAGAGGTATTCTAACGTGCGAACATGACTTGCAGATCCCAATGATGTTCACTTCCACCTTTATACTAACCCACTCAGGGCTGATGGGCTCAAATAAGGACCAGGTTAAGTCTACAGGGTCTGATTAATAACATGGGACTTGCAAACGCGGACAGGCTAACCCGTTCACACATTCGAACAACTGCTGTATGGAAGGTTCAGAGAGTGCCTCGAAAAATGAAGTTTGTGTTGATTTCACATAGGTGGCACAATCGTTCATATACATAGCTTTGTGATAACGAGTGAGCGTGTGTGGCTCACCCAGGAACAACCGTCTCGTTGCGGTGTCACCCTCCACTAGTAAGCTTTCTCTCGCCCTTCTCCATCCCGCACCCTTTTCAATTCCCTTCCACTCACCAAATGGCGAGCGCTAAGGTGATGTTGCAAGTTTACGACTTACGCATCCTAACCTCCCGAATCTTTTGAATACAAACTTTATTCTCCGAAGCATCCTCTGAACCTTTCACCCAGCATTTGATTTCGAGCGCGTATCAAAGTTTGATCAAGGTCGATCGGAGCCTTGTTACTGGGAAACATCTCGAGCGCAAAAGATCCCCTGTGAATATCCTTCACTGAGTAGTAGCACCACTCGAGGAATCCTGGTGCCTGCGTTTTCCTGGATGGCGAATCACTCGCATGGGCTATTCTACTTTATTGTAGGAAGCAGGTGCTGATGCAGTCCTGGAGATGGCTTTCACAATCGCTGATGGCATCCAGTACTGCGAAACGGGAATCAACGCAGGTCTCACCATCGATGCGTTTGCTCCTCG
Organism: Ostertagia ostertagi; assembly: GCA_036418205.1. Taxonomy (NCBI): domain Eukaryota; kingdom Metazoa; phylum Nematoda; class Chromadorea; order Rhabditida; family Trichostrongylidae; genus Ostertagia; species Ostertagia ostertagi. The sequence goes on from MU892238.1 coordinate 3,769, forward strand.
TCTTAGCTTCTTCTGGGGCATCGGAATGAACTTCTACATGGTGAGGAAGATCTCTGAACGCTTTCTCAGTGTGTGAAAGCGTGTTCTGGCGCTATCGCAATATACGGGCGTACCTTTAGGACTGAACCCAGGAGGAGGCAGGAGCTCCGAAGAAAGTGAAAATGGCTCACGCATCTTGGAGTCTATCCCCCGCCTAAGGCTTATGGGTAGTCCCGTCTTTAAGAAAAAGACATGTCCCACGCGGTTTGGAATACTACCATTACAATGCCCCGTATATTGCGATAGCGCCCGCTCTCTAATGATTGCAATCATTCATGGATTTACCTTAGGAAATAGCCAAAATGCGTGCAGCTCGTCGCCTGTGGGCAAATCTCCTCAAGGAGCGCTTCAATCCAAAAGTGACAAATCACTTATGCTCCGCACTCACTCGCAAACCAGCGGATGGTCTCTTACTGAACAGGTATAGGGAAATTATCGCTCACAGTATCGCTTGAACACCTGAATAGGTAAATTGCAGGATCCATACAACAACATTATTCGAACCACTATCGAAGCTATGGCCTCAGTGTTTGGTGGAACGCAATCGCTGCACACCAACTCCTTCGACGAGGCCCTCGGTCTGCCCACGAAATTCTCGGCTCGAATTGCTCGAAACACACAGATCATCATCCAAGAAGAGAGCGGTATTTGCAAGGTGAGCGCCACCATCAGAGTTAATGCAGCTCCTGAGAGCATCCCATCCAAATCCGCACCAGAACTGACCTGCGCAGGCACCCCTGCGAATTTTTTGGGACATCTGCTAATCTCTAACTTTCAGGTCGCAGATCCTTGGGGAGGATCATACATGATGGAGTCCCTAACGGATGAAATTTTTATACTAAAGCGAGAAAGGTATGAGAGTATTACAAATTTATCAGTAGTTGCTACCACCGGCTCTGCTAGGGGCTTTTTCGTATCTCAGAAGGTCACGGTTCGCTTTCTGCTTTTTGATCCAGCCTCTGCTTTTCCTCTCGGTTTATCCAGGCTGGGAAACTTTTTTGCCAAAAAACTTCTTGAAGGCCTGTTGTTGTTTCTGCATACGAATTACACGAACTTCTGGCTGCACAATGGCGGCGTAAATGCAAAAGAATCTATCCAATCACACGCTCTAGAGTTCAAGGCTTGCCAGCCTTCCGCAGTAATGCAGCCTTTAGTAAGGCAAGTGAGAGACTCGAGCGCTTTGCAGGAGAGCATTCAGGCATGAGATACACGATTTCAGCATGACAGTAGCCGCCTTGACAATGTGCTGCTTGCGGATTTTCAATATTGCCATGAAAGCTGCTGCCACGCTTATCTTTCCAAGGCCCTAGTAGCCTTGTAAGTATTTTCCCACGCGCCCGGCAGTGCCACATCTGTGATTGTCCATATGGAGCCATACACCCTGAGCCGCAAGGTAAACGCTTCCTCACTAAACATCTGGCTGGCTTTTTTTTATTTTTTGGGGCTTTTAAGGCGGGGTCTGTCTGTCCTGGTTCAATCATGATCAGACTTTCAACTTCAGGTGATTGATGAAATAATGGAACTGGGTGGAATGGCGAAGGCTGTTGCATCAGGCATGACCAAGCTAAGGATTGAGGAAGCAGCTGCCAAGAAGCAGGCTCGTATCGATGCTGGAAAAGATGTATTGTATCGTTGTAACACAGTATCGTCTTGCCTGAATGGTACCGCTTTCGGATTTTGTTTTCCATTCGCACTCCATCGCTCGCGATCTTTTGAAAAATCTGAGTTACATCGCGTAGCGCTTTTTCGCTACGATGTTAGAACTTGTGTCGTTATTCTGAACTTTTTAGCAGGCATACTCAGCGCGTACAGCCACTAGGGTGCTTAAGGGCAGACACTACGAGGAGTTTAGGTGAACCCATCTTCCTGGTGGGTAGGGTTGGGCTGCTCAATCATTTCGCACATGTCGCCTTTTTCGGTCTCGAAAGTGCGCAACACAGGCCTGCCCAAGACTGCTTCGATCCTATCAGCTCTTCGATTGTAAGCTGTGCGCCCATGTCGGCCGGCCCTCTCCTGTGCGCTGTACTATTTCGCCTGCCCTCTCTTCCTCCGTCCTCAGTCTCTCATTGCTTTCGCTTCAAACTAAGGGAGCTCTTGACTCTCAACGGTTTCCTTTCATTCGCTTCACTGCTTGGACCACTTTTCATCCTGTTCTCTTTTTTTTCAGGAAACACTTGAAAGAATAAAAATTCCGGGTCAGAATTTACACGATCCTCCTCAGTCACGAAGTGGACCCACCAAAGAAAACAACTCCAGACTTTTATCGCATTGTGCAATCGATTGTTCTCTCCACCTCTTTGCTAGCGAACGAACGGTTGATGTGCTTTCACCGTGATAACAAAAGTGCGCTGAGCAGCAGATGCAAATATTGTGAGCAAATCCGTAAGGACAGAGATCCTTGGCACAAGGTCCAAATAAGCAGCTCTAGAAGCGATCACACAGGCAAGTGACCCTACGAACCACTGTTTACAATAAATCGTTTTCCCGAGGTTGACCTCTTTAGGGAGCAGCTGGAAAGGGTAACCTGTTGGAGCTGGCTATTGAAGCGTCTCGTGCCAGATGTACTGTCGGCGAGATCAGCGACGCCATGGAAAAGGTTTTCACTCGGTAAGTGTGGTCGAAGTTTTCTGAAAAAAACCTTTGTCAGCTCTTGCTACACAGGCAAATTATAGGATCACTGAAAAGTTGTGAAATTACAAAAAATGAAACAACTGTGAAAAACTTTAAAATTTTCAAGAGCCATTGCGAAAGTTTGTATTGCGGCGCTTATCGCCCAATAACTGGCGGCCACTGTGGTGGCAATGTATATTAGAACCACTGTAAAAACATGCCCTTTCTAGATAGAAACGGGGACTAAACCTTAGACGAACAGGCACTCAACAGATGTTCAAGATATTTCCATGTCCCGGGCCCTTTCCATTTCTCCCGGAACTCCTGACCCCTCCTAGCCTTAGTCCTAGAGGATGCCCCGTTGATTGTGATAGCGCCCTGTTTGCTTTCAGAAATCGTGCTAACAAATCTTGAAAGTTTCTTAGGTTGAGCTAAGCCACAGCTTAAAATTTTTACTTCCTGAACTTATATGAAAGAGAATGTAAGAAGCATTCGGTGTGTTCAGCTATGCTGCCGTCAACAAGATGGTGTCCGGAGCCTACAAATCGGAATTCGGTGAAACGGACGAGATGTCTCCAGGTGATGCCCAAAGTTGCATCATTTCCACTTCCGCACCCAAATCGGATTTAGATAGCAGTTTTCAGGTGATGGAACGTGTGAAGGCTTTCGCTGCGAAGGAAGGTCGTCAACCGCGTATCATGGTGGCCAAGATGGGTCAAGACGGCCATGACCGTGGCGCCAAGGTTGTCGCTACCGGATTCGCAGATCTTGGTAAGTTTGACGGGGTTTCTAAAGCATTAAGCGCACAGATTATTTCATGATGTTTTCATATGGTAGTACTGCCAGTCCCTTACAAAAACGTGAGTTCAGGATTTGACGTGGACGTGGGACCGTTGTTCCAAACCCCGGCCGAAGCTGCCCAGCAAGCTGTCGACGCAGACGTTCATGTGATCGGAGCAAGCAGTCTGGCTGCCGGACATCTGACCCTTGTGCCTCAATTGGTTCAGGAACTCGCCAAGCTGGGAAGAGAGTGAGCCAAGACTTTTTCAGGACAGATGAATTGGATAGGGACAAGCTTGAATGTTTGGTCATTCCAGAGACATCGTTGTAGTTGTTGGTGGTGTGATTCCTCCACAGGACTACGATGAACTCTACAAGGCCGGCGCCGATCTCATTTTCGGGCCTGGAACGAGACTACCAGCTTGCGCAAATCAGGTTTGAAAATGGTTTCAGCATGGAAATCTATGGATCATATTGCTATCATGGAAAAGATGCATAAGTAAAGGCAGTGATCACGATGGCCACAGGGGGTGTTGCGATTCTGATGAATCACTGAACGAAGAGGCAGTCCCAACCGCACCCCTCGGCGCGGTGAAGGCGATAGTCCACCAATGACGTTCAATGACACATCAAAACCCCATCGCTTCCTCAGCTATCATGAGGTCGAGTTGAAAGGCTCAAAGGGCGGGTTTGATCATCTCCGTTTGAAAGATGAAACAGTAACGGCGTTCTTTTCTGAGTATTAAAGGAATCCTCAGCCCATAAATCACTGGCTTGAGACTCATCATTCACGATAAGAATGAAAAGAACAGAAAATTGCTTTTGTTTCGGTAAAAAAATTCGAAAAATCGAAAGGGCTGCTACGCGTTCAAAGTACCGCCGCACATCTGTCACAAATGCTGGCGACGGGATGCTTCCACTTGGTTCTTGGAGTGCCTTCACTAGAAGCTCTTTCTGGCCTTCTGCTTCGTTGCATTCACATCTTACACTTCTACTCCATCCTATTCCATCGATCGATTTGTCTCCACTCTCCGAAATCGCGCGCTTTAACCCGATTCTCTCATTGCGTCGCCTGGTACGTAGCCGGCCAAACGCCGTCTTCTTTCCATGCCTCGCCTGGCTCTGCCTCCTGGTCCTTCGATGGTCCATAACGTGTAGTTTTTGTACGTTTGTTTCTCTTCAGAAACCGAATCTTCATGCGTGAAACTTTGTGTGCTATTTCCAGTGATCACAACTGACATATTCATGTTAGGAAAGAATGCAAGAATTTTCCGCGATCTTTAAACTACTGTGACTTTGTTAGCGGAATCCACGAAAAACTCTTGCATTCTTTCTCAACATTTATGCAAGTTGTGATTACTAGAGACACACATACAAAGTTTCACGTACGCGGTTTAGTTGCCGCCTGAGACGCAGCTTGCTGAAAACGCACGACTCTACTGGATGGTTGAAAGTAGGTCGTCGCAGTAAGCACGGAACATATGGAAGAGTCCGTCTTCGGAACGTCCCGTATTAGACGACGCCATTGAAAGAATCCAGATGCAACGTGTTCGAATTTGGGAGGAAAACGCAGAACGAGTACTGGAAGGCTTTCGAGAACTGACCTAAAAGTGGAATCGTTCCTGTCGCCAACATTTGTGACAGATGTACGGCGGGAATTTGAACGCGTAACAGTCCTTCGGGTTTTTGAATTGTTTACGAAAACAAACGAATTTTTTTCTTTTCGTTCTTATCGTGAATGATGGTCTCAACCAGTGATTTATGTTTGAGATAGAATCATGATTTTTCCGTGGACGATTGCTTCAAAAGGCAAGATTCGGGATAAAAGGTGTGGAAAAGCGTTCAGTTATGAAGCTAGGTGGGAGATGGTCTGTAAAAGAGAAGGAAAGCAAACGAAACCACCGATTACGCCCCCAGAGACCTCCCCTATTTCAGCCACATTCCACCTTGGGATAGAGAAGGGGCGCGTTGGACGAGTTTAACACGAACCTAGCTCTTCTTGCTTCAGTGCCAATGACACTGACCCACCTAAGACCGCTGCCTCAATGCGCCCGCGCTTTTTAAACAGCGCCACGTGGCAACGACAGCGGAGGGTGGGGCTTGCGGACGAAGGTGTGAGTTGCGGTCGGACGAGCTCCTTGCGCCTTTGTCGCGCACTTTCAAGCGGCAAAAGGGGCGCGACATCAACGCTTGTCCCCTGCCTACTACCCCCGGGATGGAACAGGCGAGCGCGCCTAATCCCGGAGCGTGCCTTCAAACCACATTCAAATGGTGTAACAATTCTGAGTATAGGTTCAATGTGTGGCGCATGCAACACGGGCTGTTCACTGGCCAAGGCCGATGTCAGACTTTGCGAATCGCGCGATTCGCTACTAGCGATTCGCGCGATTCGCTAGCGTCCGCGGTCGCGTTGCGGTACCAGCCAATTGAGTGATTCACTGGCCGCGACGCGACCGCAGACGCTAGCGAATCGCGCGATTCGCAAAGTCTGACATCGGCCTAATGCTCTGACCTTTTTATAGTCAGGTGTACTTTTGAGATTTACGTATGAGTTTAGAATCTCATGTTAATCCAGCGTATGTGCACACCGTTCCCAGATATTCGATAACGAATAACGAAGTGAAATTGATAATTCAGGTTCTCGAAATGCTTGAAAACCCAAAGAAAAAACAGAAGCAGAGATCGTAATCCACAGAAGAACCTAGATTTTGTAATACGTCGATACTAACACTTATATTACTTTATAGAAGACTTATACTTCGGATCATTTTATTTTCGTGGTTCTGATTTTTGGCAACAGTGCATTGCTGCAATATGGAATGTTCTATAGCTGACCTTTTTTGTTGACTTGGCCGAAAGCGGAGAAAATTTTGGAGTGAAGTAGCGGCAAAGAATAGTCGGCTGTAGAATTGTTATCGATCGAATATCGATCGCATCATTGTCCACAACATAATTGTTCAGTGTTGACGTATAAGCATGCAGCATGTTGCCACATTAGTGTACGAATATAAAGTCTTGTTTTATGGTGAAAGGAAAGTCATCATGATGTTTTGTACATATTATGTTTGTAAAGAACCCCTTACTTGGATCTTCCCGTTTTGGTTAATGCCGAAGGGCGAATTTAAAGTCACACTCGTCGTTGCTTGATGGAACAAGTCCTCCCGAAAATGAGGTGCTTGGGTCTGCAGCTGCATGTATTGAGCCGTCCACGCATTTCAAGATACGCGACAAGGCATTAGGGGCTTACGAGCAGAGTCAACCCTGCGTTGCGCAGTTCGCAACGGCACGTTGAGAGATCCTCAACGCACGCTGTATGGGCGGAGACACAGACGGCTCGAGCATGCGAGTGTGAATGTTCGCGCGAGAGAACGTGTCTAATCGGGCGAAACTGCGCAACGTGGCCGTTGAGAACTGCGCAACGCAGGGTTGACTCTGCTCATCGACCAAGTGTGATTTCATAGGTTTAATGAACGCTTGTAAATAAAAAAATACAATAGAACTTTTTAGGCCTTCTTAGGCCCTCGTACCCTGCGATAGCTCCCCTTCTGCTATGCTGATTACAAGCGCTGAACGAAGGTCAAAACAGTTAAAGTTAATCAAACATTTTTTAGATGGGCCACAC
>MU892246.1:0-12452 GCA_036418205.1 Ostertagia ostertagi
CATGCCACTATTTGAAGGAAGGAAAATATAGCGGCCCACTCTTCGTGCGTGGTCCAACGGCCATCACCGGCATGGACGTCTGCCATTGCTCATTGTAGCTCAGGATTTCTCGTTTCTAGAGTCGATCCTAGATAACGAGGAGATCGCTTTCATATCATTTACCGTCAGGCCTAGCTTACCCATGGTCCAACAGTTCGAAGTTGGGTCAAAATCCGGTTGCTTTCATAGTTCGCATCGGTGCCGGCGGTGGTGCCGACGGCGCCGACCGCACCGACAGTGTGAAGAGCGTCAATATGCGCTCTGGCGCATGACGCGTGCGCTGGGCGCAGATGGGCTCCGATCGATACCGTTGGTTTTTGTGTATTTCTTGTGCTTTTCGATGTTTTTTTCGCGCCGTGTTGCTTTTAATTCGTGTGTTATCTGTTCATAGTTATTCTTTATGTCTCGTTTCATACTTTTCAGTTGTTCCGCGGACGAGCGATTTCGTAGAACCCCCCGTCGTACTACCCCGAGTGGCTATACTGGGTGAGTTCATCATGAGCAATTTTGTTTATTCGAGTGTGGACTCTATAAATTTAGAAATTGCTTTTTCTTCGATACGATTTCCTGCTGGTGTGCGAAAGGCCGCCGGATCTTGGTAATAATTAATTATTCGCACACCAGCAGGAAATTGTATCGAAGAGAAAGCAACTACTGGAAACATACAGTTCACTCGAATAAATAAAACGCCATTGATGAAATCACTGGGTCTTGAAGCCACTTCACACGGGGTTATACGACGTCGCTCGTCCGCGGAACAACTGAAAAGTACTCATGAAGACATAAAAAATAAGTATCAACAGAAAACACACTTATAAAAGGAAGACTGAAGACAAGAAGTACACCAAACCCAAGATTATCGATCGGAGCGCGCCATCTGCGCCCAACGTACGCGTCATGCGCCACAGCGCGTATTGACGCTCTTTGGCACTGTCGGTGCGGTCGGTGCGGTTTGAGTCGACGTCGGCACGCGACACGCACTCGATGTCGAACATATTGAAAGTACACCTACAGCGAATGGGTTCGTTTACATCCTGGTCCCAATCACCATCGCGGGATGTGTGGCGTGCTGGTCTAATATCGTGTGAATGCACTAGGTTGATTGCGTAACAAACCGATGAACGCTGAAATTACTCCGGAAAACTCGTTTTGGACGTGGCTCTCCCCCCGAGCAAGCCTCCTTCACTGCTAGAAGGAAGGGGTTTCGATTTCGGTCTTGTCGACGGTTTCTTTGCGTTTTTTCTTCACTGTCGTTCCACCTCCCATCTCTACACTCAATTACAGCGCCATAATGCCCAAACACGAGCCTGACCAGGGTCAAGCGAGGCGTTGAGGAAAATTTGGAAATACGACCCCCCCCCCACCACCCTCCGCCGGAGGCCGAAGTCCATGAAACAACCCTCTTCAAAAGCCGAACTATGAAAAGGTTGAAAAGCTTGTTTGATTTCTCCCCCAAAAGTGCTCATAAATGCCCTGCTACCCCACCGCCCACAAAAAAATTCGCTTAAGAATTACAAAAGTGAAAAAGTCAAAGAATAATCATTATTGATGAGTCCTACCAAACGAGCAAACGAGAAACAGACCAGAAAACGACAAACTAGCCACTAAAAATGGCATACTATGACAACATCTGTTCTTTATTTATTTCCTCCACAAGACTTACCAAATTCTAGTACTACACAGATTGTGGTTCTCAATTTGCACGTAGCCCTTCAGTTGAAAGAAGCTTTTTAACCGCCTTCGCCAGCTGTGTGTTGACTGGACTTTGGCGTTGACCGTGGAGCAGCTTATTTACTATTGAAATTTGAACAAATATTCAAATGATTATAACTTTCTTCAAATATGACGAATTTTCAATCTGAAAGCAGATTTGGAAGTTTTGTGAAGAGCTTTTTCTAATCAGTACTGAAATTACAGGAAGTTATAAGAAATAACAAATTTAGATCAAATAACGAGGAAAATTCGAGACGAGCACGAGTTTTTACACTTTCCGGAGCAATAACTTGCTTCATTTCCGTCAAATTCAAAAAGTTGATACGTCATACAAAACTAGAAGATTTTCTCTACCAAACCGTTGCTAAAGCAGCTTTATACGTCCAGTATTCAAAAAATGGCCACGTTGAGGATTTCTGCAAAATTAACGAGGAAAATTTGTGATGAGTGCGAGTTTTTTTACTTTCCTAAAGCCATAACTCCGTTCAAACTCATCCAATCCAAAAAGTGAATACGCCATCAGAAACTAGAAGATTTGCTCTATCAAATGCTAGCTAGAACTGCTCCAAACGTCCAGTATTAAAAAAACGGCTACGTTGAGGATTTTCGCACGAGTACCGCCGAAAGGTACTTTTTCGCTACATTGGCACTATTTCAACGGCTGTATATCCTTTTAAGGGCGATATGTACTAAAGTAAGAGCAGATTTGGAATCACTGCTTTTCTCTTTCTAAGAAAAGTGATTGATTAGCGTTTCTCAACTTTAAAGGTTACATGTTTATAAATTTAACCCTGAAGAGTCCGTTAACGCAATGTTGAATGGTGTACACCTCCCTGTAAATGCGCACGGACACTTTCAGAATTCTCTCGATTGTTCCTGAATTGAGGTTGTTTGTCCAAGGAGCCGTAGTTGAAGCGCGCGCAACAACTAGACCCTTTCTCGGATGCGCCGTGTACCTCACATCCCTTCAGATTCGGGGTCTTACTTGAAAGATGAAATATCTCTTGGAAAGCGTGCGAAATTCAGATTCTTTAACTTGTGTGGTGATAAAACACTGAAGTAACTAAGAATTACCGGACGCCTCAGAATCACGAAAATTTTGTGTGGGTGAAATATCATTTTCATTGGAAATCCTCTGGCCTGGCATCGACTCATCCTTGATATTTGTCTTCCGACGGTGATGATCCCACTGCATCAAAATGGCTCGATCTCTTCCACCCAGCGGGCCAATACGACCCCCCCCCCTGCGACGTGTCGAGGATTCCTCAACGCACGCTTGACCCTCCAGCGACATGATCCTACTGAGGACTTTTGCGAGAGTGCCATCTTCAATCCCAAGCGGAAATGTATCGGTCTATGCGTACTATATTTTTTTTTTTAAACCCGATGAACACGGACAAAGAAAGGGGTTGACTGTTATCCAAGGAGAAAAACAACGCTCAGAAGCAGACTCCCCACCCGATGAGCAGGCCCTCTCGTAAAATTATACGACCGGCTGGCTGCAGAAGAGCCCGAAGCAGAGCAGCTTGTGCGACGGTGCGTTCTGACGTGCCTCCCGCGAGAATGGCGGTCGAGAAGTACAGTAGAAAGAGTAGGGCCGATATCGAAGCATCTTGTTCACCTCAATCCGAATACTTACACTCGTAATGGTGCTCACAAGGCAATTACGTAGCCATCTGAATGACTTATTATAACAACCTATCGATGTAGGAGTATCCATTCTCTCATTCACTCAATGATACTCCACTCCTCGACGGTACTGAACGGTGAAGCTCCCACATCAGTACCAAATTCCACATATAAGCTTTATCACTTAAGAGTGTGAACTTAGTCTCGATATTTATGTAGCTTACAAAAGCTCAGAAAACACTGCTCTATCATGTCACGCTATGTATCCTGGGCCAAAAACGACTTCATATACCTGATGCCTTAGTCTAATTTGAGGAGTCTTATTATATCACACAAATGCTAAGTGAATGAGAGTTTAAGTAGACAAAAGATCGGCGAGATGAGTTAATGACCCCTTCCTCTGCAAACACGCTTGTGTGCTGACCATAAGCAATCTCCTAAGCAAAAGCCGTCAAAATAGTGCTATGTGCACGAGTGTTGCAAGATCTCTTGTACCTGTCAGGGTTTGATACTTTGCGCTGTCAATTGTCGCTTTAGTTTAATACCACGTCATTCATCTAACAAAGTCCAAAGACTCGAACCACTCAGTTCTTCTTGTCTGCAGCAAGAACTGGCTTCTATCAACGGTAACTAAGTCGAGCTATCCTGAAAAGTCTAAATTCGTCGAACGAATGCCCGTAATCGAAGAACATCCCTCACTTTTTGGGATGAAAGTAATACGTATTGCGCCATTGCATAAAAATAAAGCCAGAAATTAAAAGAAGAATAATTACGATAATAAGTATCACCAATTTTGACTGTCGCTCAATGAGAAATTTCAACAACAGATATCGAAGCACTCGAGCAAGCGACAAGTTTGATTAGGGTAACTATATGCTGATTACCTAAAAGAAATTACAGATTAGAGGTGGAACAAGCACTCCCTGGCAGAGTGATTAACGGTCGGGGAAATCCAGGTCTATGGCTCTTAATGTATGAAATTATTGAGACCGAGAGTTAAGGTACGCAGGAGAGCGTACTGGACATGTCGAGAAATCCCCCAAGACCTTCGACGAAATCGACACGACCGATTTTCGCCATTCTCCCTGGTAGTGGGTGGTTTCCTTACAATTTTTGAGCATTGGTTTAAACGCCGACAGCACCGCGCCAAATACAAGGCGTCTCCTGATGATACAGCCAGCCATGCCAACTTTGGCTTAGCTACTGCTATTTTCACTTTCCGCTCGAGAGCGAACTTCGAAGCTCATCACTGCTCACCAAGCACTATCCAGTAAATCATTAACTTTGAAAGAAGGTTACAATTCCGATCGGCTTGATGAATTCGGTGTTAATTTCATAACTCCGCATTAATCTCGATCACGTAATAAAGAGAGCTCCAGAGCCCTTTTCAGCTTTATTTCCTTCGAAATGCTAGAAGAAATTGTTTACTCATTTTGTAGCTTCGACTGACTTCCGCTCAATGTGACCACAGGCACTTACTTTTTCTTTTTTTTTGCGACCATTCGCCCTTTTTCAAGATCCAGCAACTGCTTTCCTTTTGTGATAACCTAGAAGAGAAAACTTGATGACTATCACCGATAGTTTCATCACCGACAAAATGATAATACAACGAAACAGTCATGGGGGTGGCTTATCATTTGGCGAATAGGAAAAGTGATTTCTCGTGAAAAACTAGCAAGGAAAAACTTCCGCATTTCCAACCTAAAATTTTGTGTTGATTTCGAGATTAACCTGATCAAAATTGACAGACATTTTTTCCTCGTGAACAGTTTTCCAGAACCTTTATGGACTGAGGATTTTGAACAATTTGTAGGCGGCTGTCTTATTAAGAGACGCAGTGTAATTTCAACTATTTCATGTTTAACTCAGCATTGCTTTCTACGCTCCGTGACTATCATTGGCGTTTGCAATGAAAGAAGAGTGGCACCAGCTCAAAGTACCCTTTATAACGAAGTTAATAGTACTTTGTTCTTCGCTCTTCTTCTGCAGAAGACAAGGCTGAAGTCACGTACTTCCACTTGTAGATAATTCAAAGCAGCAAATGACTGCCCTTCTCAGAATGGACTCCTCCTGGCACGGTCCACTGATATCCACCTACAACTTTCTTCTGTGACCGGCAATACTTGCTCACTTCAGGATGGGATACGTATACGGCCGTGGCTAAATCATTCAAAACCGAAGCATTTCAATACCGAGGAGATCATCATTCAAATTATCATTTAGCCTGTTTTTATAACGAATAATAGACAACCAAGGGAAATTCGAACAATTCCACTGTTACTGTCCCAAAATCTCAAAATTTTATTTTTTGTCGAAACGTTGTCCATAGGAGCGATTCGAGGCCCTAATTAGGAATATGATACCCAGTTTTAACGCCGGCGCTATCTGGCGCCGGTTAGCTCCATGTTGTGATAAGCCGCCTTAAACACAAATTGGCTAATTTTTCTGGATAGGGTCTGATGACAGAATATGACATCAACTTTTCAACATCAAGCGCTCTTTATAAACATGTTTTTTGTTCTAACTTTAGCTCTACTCTCACTTATGTGCCAAGGCTCCAGCTTTAATCCCGTACTTGAGTAGTTAACCGGAAGGGATCGAATGACGCATGGTGATGCTCTAAAAATACAAACAGTTCGTGTAGGCAATAACAGGTGAGGTTTAACTCTTACTCTGCGCCCATCTTCCCTCCCGACTGAAGGTTTAGTCCTCGCGACTAACCAATGAGAGGGTGGCTAGAACAATAAAAACTGGTTCAAAACGCGCCTGTGCCAAAATTCGTAAACCAGGACACCGAATGGCCATTATATAACAAGTTCACGTGGAATTTGATGAGAACAGCCGTGCGCGACAAAGTGGCGGCAAACGGCTGGCCAAAAATGACTGTCATACTTCGTAATCGGTCAAATTACTCCGTAAGAGAAGTTTTGACAGAAATTAATGCCTTCAGACCTAAGCATAGTGCGTGATTGTCGCGGGAAATTTTCTAATGATCTGCAATGCTCAGCCGTTTTCTTTACGGAACTCCGCTTGTTAGGTTCTTTTGCATGATAGTGCTCAAAAATGAACTCTCCGAATCGTGTTTATAAAATATAATGTAAAGGAGGAACTAAATTTGCTCCTCCAAAATTGCTCCTTGCTACTGATCCCAATTTGATCACTGACATCACAAAAAGTGACACTAATAATCTGTTACAAAATTCCGAAAGACCACCCGTAGCGTTATCGCATTTATGTAGTCTTATCAAATTCAGAGCTTTCTCGGTAGCGTGTGTCAATTTTTTCCTGTTAAAATGTCATTCAACAAAGGAATTGAAGACCAAATTCAACGCGAGTCTTTTCAAAGGACCATCCTGAAGAAAATTTCTCGTTTTTAGGGAACACATTTCATCTGCTCTGTTGCGCAATGGTAGAGCCGCTACGTCACCGCGATTTCAAAAAAAAAAGTCTGATATGTGGTCCAATCAGTAAAAACGCATGCACGATGCGCACACTCATCCATAATTCTTCTTGATTGGCGCATTACTACAGTACCCTTCGCGAAGTAGCGCGACCTGGGGACCCGTTCGCATCCTAAAAGGATCCTCGGGCGTAATTTCCTGCATTATTTCCCAACATGTGTGTGTCAGTTGTGGTCACTGGAGCTAACATACGAAGTTAGGCGCACAAACATTTAGTTTCCGAAGAGAAATAAACTTACCAAAATCACACTCCATGGACCATCGAAGGTACCATTCGGGCGGAACAACATAACTCATGGAACAATGTACGTGGGGAGGCGGCTATGTGTAAGGTGACGCGTTGTAGGACGAATTCAGGATACGACGTGTAAACTGCCGCGAGTGCAATTGCGTCCCATCAGCACAAATTGCGCTGTGATTTTGTTTCGCAGACGTTATGCATGGCATTGCCCGGAGTAGATGTCATGCAAAGGAGTAACTGCCCCTATGGACTAAGCCCTAGAGGAGCAGACGAACAGAACGCCGACCATCCCGTGGCCCCCCGAATCCGAGTTTCGCCCAAATATCTGCATGACTAGGGAGTTAGGGAGTTTCAAACTCAGGAAGAGGGAAAGCAGAGCTGTGAAACAAAAAAGCGTAAAATTAGGTTCAAGCCCACACCACAGTGCCCCGCCACCGCGTGTCCTCCCTAGAACACCGAGTTTCACCTCACTATGCCCCGCCACCGCGTGTCCTCCCTAAAACCCGAGTTTCACCTCACTACACCACAGCGCCGCGCCACCGCGTGCCCCCCTAGAACCCGAGTTTCACCTTAGTACTCCTTCCTATTCTCTTAAAATCGCTGAATCTCGTATCGGGAATGGCTGAAGTCGTGAGTGTAAACGGTGCTGAGATGAATTTCCGGTCACGACTCTCCAAAAAACAACTTACCCGTCACAAGAGCTCGTGACGTCATTCCGGCGGGAATTTGAACGACTAATAGGTGTCTCGGTTTTTTGAATTTTTCTACAAAACAAACACTTATTTCTCGTTCTTTTCTTTCTCATCGTGACCTATGGGTCTCAAGCTAGTGATTCATGAGCGAAATAGATTCATGATTTTTCCGCGCAGGATTCCTTTAACCACAGATGAAAGATAGAGCTGTTGTGACTGCTACCGTACACTTCGGCCGTTGAAATCCCAGCAAGCTTAATGAGGTGGTTCCGGCAGTTAAAGAAAAGAAGTAAATCTTACCAGACTTCCAGCACAGCATCCATTTTGCTATCACAATCACTTGACAAAACAGATGGTCGAAGCAAAAGGCTTGTTTTTGTAGCTTCTGAATACGCCCAAAGTACAACAAGTTATTTTACCAAAACGAATTGGAACATCGAAGGAGTAGGTCACATCGCTGAATGACTAGACTTAAAGGCAGCGATTACGATAAAGAGGGAGCGCATCGGGGAAGCATATGCACCACACGAAGCAGTTACTTGGCTGCCAGGGAAGCGAGGTGTAGCGCTTTCACGACGAAAGGTGCGCTGGTTGCTGAGCAGGACTTCGAAAGCACTCCGCCCCCAAAAGCGATCCGCCCACTAGTTTAGTTGGTGATTTGGACGAGCTGCGTTGCCAGCAGCGGCACAACTGGAGCAACTCGATTGGAGTGTGGTTTGGCATGGTGTTACCAAACGCGTTGCGCTGAACTCGTTCATACGCCCGCTTTCTGAGCTGTCACCTATTCATGAGTGAAAACCAACGGCCAAAAGGGATCCCACTTTGCACCACTGGCGTACCACTAAGCACCACCACGTCTCCTCTGAACCTTCTCAAAACTATCGTGATCGCTGCCTTCAAGGTCGCATTTCGCACACTTCGTCAAAGGCACTATCACAGTTTCGGGACCCATCCAGACTGGAGTGCCCGTTTGATGGCGGAGTTGTGCACATGTAGAAATGATACAATTTTTACTCTGATAAGAAATCGTTACAAGCCAAATCGAGTCAACACATTGACGAAAATACGGTGAATATATCCCGCGCATTGCAGGCCATGTCGGACCGTGCGGGATATATATCCCCCGCACCCATTACACTCATTTTTTTCGCGCACGCCTGATTCTTTAGAAGTTTCTTGTATTCATTCCATGGAAGAGACCTTGACGTAGCTACAAACATAGTGGCCCATAGAATGGTCACGTATGCTTTAATTTAGAGGAGGATTTCTGAACCATACGAAATCTTCAGTTTAATAAATTTTTCGTTTACTTTTTCTTTTTATGAATGTGAAGATTTAAATAGTAGTAGAAGCTAGTTCAGACCAGTTTCGTTTTTTCATTGTTACTCCATGTCTTTCGATCGAAATTCCACTACTGTACCCCTGGTTAGGTTGCGCTCATTACAATTTACTGATTTGGTTTTGAATTGATCATTATTTATGTATTTATCACTCAAAATCTGCTTGAACGACCTGAGGCGAGCGCGCCCGCAAAATCGCCCCGGTCCCACGCGGCAATATAGCATCGCACAGCATCATTGGTAAGTGTGCACAGCTTCCAAAAAGATATTTTCAAGGCTCACACACTCTTATCAATTGTGCTAGTGACTTTGGTTTCTCCCTACACTTTGTGTCAGGTGCAACATGCGCCAATGAACGATGAAAAATGGGGCATTTATGAGCCGAACCAGTCAGAGCACTGCAGCGTTCCACGAGAGTGTTGAAGATTCCAACGGCCAAGATTCTGGCAGTTCCGATGGAGCAGGAAGTGAAATTAGAAAACACTAAATTTTGAGCGGTGAATAAAAAAGGATAAAGCATTTGCCGTTGATCAATCCCTTTTTGGGATGCGGCACGCATTCTACTTCCATTTGTACATTCGTAGTGGCATTTGAATGCGATGTGGCCTATACAATGAGCGGAGCGGTAAGAGACGACGAAAAATTGTTAGAGCAGGAGCGCCCGGTCAGACCCGCAGCGCTTCTACAGAGTGCGGCTTGCAATTCTACCCAAGTGTGGTCGCTACCGGACATTGGCTTTGTTCCATGAATGAGATATGGAAGTTGTGTATTCGCAATAGATAACAAGTTGGCAATTACATTTTAAAAATTCTCAATTGAGCGGTGATGGTGTGGTTGCAAGAGGGACCGCTGACCGCATAATCTCTGGTTCAAATTCCCAGGTCAGGTCCGGGTACCTCAGCCAAACTTTTATAGGTGATTTGTTGTTGCAAGGAGCGATAGCTACTACATACAGAAAACGCTTAAGTAACTTGATTTTGAAAAAGTCGTAGTCTGAAGGTTAACACATGAAACAATACAACGCGGACAAGTTAGCCGCTTAGCTGATCATCGCTAAATACATTAAGGGTTGGAAGGCAGGGAAGAGGGGTGAGAGTAGGCAGAAGAAAGGGGCTCTCTTCAAGCTGCCTCCCTAAAACATTCACTCAAAAAATGTTCGATGTTATGACGAGAATCAAGGATTTATATCCATCCGGTACAAATGCCAAGATAGGTCGACATCGGAAAGAAAATTCGAGCGCTTCTTTGAAAGAGGTTTGTGGGAAGTGCTTCTCTCAGCTCATATTTGCAATTTTTAAGAGCTTAAAGCTCTCTCTCTTCTGTTATTGGGTTTGTTGTTACCAAAGTAACTCTGTTACCAAAACAAAGTAACTCTTGGAGGTCCCAATTCTGTTTTGACTCAGCCGCTCATTCCTCCCCAATCCCAGCGCAAATCGTGTGAGCGACTATACGATTCTGTAGGATTACCTTTGGAGGACGCTAACAGACATCACATTCACTCTCTATCCGCCTAGCAAAGAGCCTTGGCGTTGGCGAAGTCAGCACCAACGCACAAATCAGTGGGCAAAAGGATGTCCTCTATTTCTCCATCTCTCTAGTTTTTTTTTGTTTTTTTTTCGTCCTGTATCGCTCACGCGACATCTCGCGTTCTAGCTTTTTTCGTTTTTTTTTTCGTCACTGCATCGCTGACGACATCTGCCATAAACTCTAGTAGGCTGTTTTTTTTTATCGTGAACTCTGCCTTTAATTCAGTATCTCAGGAGCAAGGTATGTATGGCTGGTGAGGCTCGAACAGCGCTGGATGATCGGATGAAAGAGGCGCTCTATGATACGATAACGAGCAAAGTCTTCGTGACTCCAAAAATCTCTGTCATGAGATTTTCAAGATTTTTACGTGACTGATCAGCTGATATCTCAAGTGCCATCATCGGCCGTAAATTTGCAATTTATGAACCTTTTTCCGTAGCATTACTCGTGTTGATAAACATACATTTAAGTGATAAACTGATTTACTGCCACTGATTCCTTGCCACTGCTTCCTCACTTCCTTTTTGGTCAATCCAGGATGTTCTTTGTCCTTTCGTTTTGAACATAAACATCATGGTCTATTATTACGTCAGACTCAGTGTAGACATGTGGAATTTCTCAAGGAATATACGTATAAAATTTTGAAAAGCCATAAAAAGACAACCGTATTTTTCATTCCTGCATTGTCAAACGAACATCAATACCGAAGATATGAATGCGAATGGGGCTTTATAAAGACCTGATCAGCATTCAAGTGGTCACCATTGCGAAAGGGTGTAAGATCGGTATCTCAGTCGACGTTTCAAAAATCAGGATCAGGATCTGAAATGGTGATGAGGAAATTTCCGTATACGGTCCATCCCCCAATAACTTATTATCCTCTTTTGAAATGAGCAGTCATACAATGCAAACCGTTGTTAACCCACATTCAGAACAAGTTTCCGTCAAAGTGACTTTTTATTCTACATTTCATATTCATATTTTTCTATTAATTTTTTTTCTCGTTATTTCCACTGTTTCGCACATAATATTGTTCTATTGAGTAGACTTGATTCCCTTCATTTCAGGGTAATTTCTATCTGTGGGCTTTGTTAGTTTCACTGTTATATCCACCTCCTAAGGTAATGACGGAAAAGAGTGTACCTGCTTTTCGCTCTTTCTCGCGCCATGCCTCTCAAATACCGCGAGGATGCTTTCGAAACAGGCGAGGGACATGACTAAAGCAGTAGAAGTCTTCCAATTTCTCGAAAAAATTTCCCGAAGGTTTTTTGTACATCTTTCCAAAAAATCAATGCTTCTACTGATCGATCCTACTAACTATAAAGCGCTTCGTCTGTCGTCTCGTCTGTCTGTGTGTCTGTCACGAAATTCGGTATCAAGCGAACAACAACCTACAGGGTCCAGGTCAAGTTTGGGATGGGTATACCATATCCCTAGAAGTAAAAAACACACATCAGCCAAGCGGAGCCCCGCCCACAGTGGGCGTGGCGTGCATCGGTTGATTTCAAATTCAGTCACAAAACAGCCTCGAGACCGGGACAAAAGTGGGCATAGGTGTGGGTTGGTAAGCCAGATCGAACTGAGGAGACCCACCCTCGGTGGGCGGGGCGTTCTCTAGAAAATGGGTGCTCAGTGAAAATATTCATAACTCGGTTAAGAGGAAGCCTACAGACCAGAAACGAAATTAGTGCAGGGGAGCAATGCCTAAGGTATTTCCACCACGCATGATGTGAACGGAGGCCCGCCCACAATGGGCGGAGCGTGTCGTGAAGCGGACAGCGTTTTCTACAAGAGCTCATAAATCGGCTCC
>MU892248.1:0-19318 GCA_036418205.1 Ostertagia ostertagi
AGTGGGGTCATCTCGTAGAACTCATAAGCACAAGAGTCGTGCCGCCGTTGTGGAAAGGCGCCAAGGCGCTCTCGTCTCATACTCTTTTGCTGTGGCAGTGATGGAAACCCTAGGAATTCACCAATCGAACAAAAACACCTAGACACAAAGAAAGTTATCCCTAAGCTACCGTTTAGTGCGCGCCGTAAGCTGGTAGAAGAATGGAAACCCGATCTTCTAAAAGGTCCGAGATTTACGTGAGTTGTGAAACTAGCCACGAGGTTTCTTCCTTGCCATCGCATAAATCAAGTGCAATTTTGAAGCAAAGTTGAATGGCAGAATAAGCTGAGGGCACCGAAGCGATAAATTGAGCACATGCTCACACGCACTGCCTTTAGTCGCGTGTCACTCACCCTTTAGCGGTTTTCAAAGGCGACCGCATCTCTAATAGGTGTACTTTTTTCTGTTTTCATTCCCCTACACGCCTCTTCAATTCAGTCTAAATTTACCTAGAGCATTGATGCGATTGTCTGAACTGTCTGAGGACTGATTGAGCTCTCTTTGGGATGCGCCACGCGGTTTTCTTTTATTGGGAATTGTGGTGGCGTTCAGAGGGAATGGTTCAAATTTAAGCGTGGGCTCTGGAGATCAGCTATATGTATTATGAAACAGTGTGCTCACACTCCTGAACGAGTCTGTTTTCAATCAAGTGGCTTCGTAGGCTTGGTTAAATTGGCTGAAATTCGATCCGTCATTTAAGCACTAAATATTGAGGTCGGTAGCGCCAATTGTCGCCGGGGCCAGGTGCAGCAGGCCTTGGCCAGGGATGAGCTCCCAAAACTCTGCGTCTCTACTCCGGTCGATGACCTAGTCTTCGTGCTCAAGAATAGGGGGATGCGTCCGGAATTTTTGAAGAGTTTTCAGAGTTTTGGGGACCCTTCCCCTCGCCGGGGCTTGCTGCACCCGGCTCCAGAAAACGTGGTACACTGTTAAATTTCTAGCATTTTGGCGTTCTCATTAACAGTGCGAATAATCTAGAGGTCCTGCTGATGTCACAGCAGAGAATTGCCGTAATTGTATTTTTTTGTTGTTTATAGTGACGTGAAAGGGGCCGAGGCTAAGCCCTGAAGAGCCTCGTAATCCAGCTGCAGAACTATTCGTCGTTCTTCGTGATTATGTTGTCATAAGATGAGCCTCGCATTCTTCACGCAGAGTCCCTGATTTTTGGAAACTGCTCCCCGTCCCCAGGATCCCGGGTTCAGCGGCTACAGCATACTTTAGCGGTGAAGTGTTTACCGGAACGCTTCTCGTGCCCATTATTCTTCTTTTAAGCGAAGATTGAATTAGGTTGCTAGATCTTCCTTTTTAAACTTCTGAACCCTTAAGAGTCAGGTTTCGGAGGTTTAAAAGGTATTGCCTTATTAATATATTGAGGGCAATGCTTTTGTGACAAAAAGAATGCACGGAAAAACGTTCCGGCGAACACTTTTGACCGCAACTGTATGTCTGGTCGGTATTTCGCGGACCTGCTCCTGAAATAATGTTCCACCTGGAATGTGCTTTGCTTATGTGAGGTAATCGTTTTCCCCGTGAAAAAGTGTTAACTGACGACAAAAAATTGCGCGAGAAAAACAACAAATTCTGCAAGCTTGCAGGAAGTGTCGTATCACGCTCATGAGAAAATGTTGTTGACGTAGTCTCTCATATTTGGATTTCCGTCTGTAAGGCCGTAAATATACGGTGGTGGCCAAAAAAAAGAGACATTTTGCTCATGGCGCACATCATAAAACTTCTCGTCGCACTAAGTGCCGTGTGAAGAATTTTAGGCATATATACCCTTTATATGATCCTCGTATAAGTAAAATTGTCCCCGTAAACTGCCTGACGTCCTCAAATATGACCCATCACCGTTCGGCTCAACAATGTTCCGTAATCGTTTCCAGACTGAAGCAGGTACGACATTTTCTTCATCGGTTCCTTGATAGGTTGCTTCCCTGAAACCGTAGCTTTGAATATTCGAAACCCTCTCCGACAGACTTCAGGTAAATGTCGCCATATGCGGTTCATGATACGTCGATACCATGATTCGGGCATCGAACCGTGCACAAGATTCCATGGCAATTTGTACATCGTCACGTACAGAAGCTATAACCGATAGAGTAGGATGTACTCTCAGATTTAATTGGAGAGCAGTCGATTTGAGTGTACCGAAGTGTGTGATTAATGCTGTCCGAAATGAAGGGTGAAGTGTCGCTGTTTTTGCGCACACCCTGTGTTATTAGTAGGTATGCGATAGTCTTCTATAGGTGGATGGGCTAACTTATCCTGTCCAGATGAATGGATTCGTGCGTATCAACCGCGCATCCAATCACTCTGGAGGTGGCCGTGCTGGTGTTCTCTAGTGGACGGAAGGCCTGAAACGTGGAATCCTTCTTTGACGGTGCTGAGGAATGCTCCATGTACAATTACCCTTATTTTTTTTTTTTTTTTTTTTTTTGGTTACTAAATTTGCGAAAATATTTAACCACATCCTGCCTGCATTTTAATGTGGGTCAGTGAAGCAGCTATCAGATGTGTTTGGGTTAGCGGTCGATGGCGTCATTAGAGCTCCTTTTGTGGGAAGGCGTTTCAGCGCTTTCCATCCCACCTCAAGCGCTGAGTGATTCTATCAACTACGACGTCATGGACCATTCAGAACCGCATCGCCTCCAGCTTTGAATTATCGCTCGTATCAGTTGTTATTATATTTTTCAGCGGTTAACTAAGTTAATGAGTGCTGAGTGTTGAGGCTCTTCGCGGCTAGGACAACTTCCTCGCGGCTTGGAGCAGATTCCAAAGCCACGATTATGACGCGAAATCTCTTTCTGAAAGAGATGATTTCGTTTAAACGCCACGAGACACGTGCAATAGCCGGTCCGGTCCTCTCAAGAAATTTACATCATTAAAACAGTAGTAAGAAGGCTTGTGTTCAAGATCCTTGCTCACGGTGGTCGCCAGCGTTATGCTTGTAACCAGGAACCCATGTACAGGTACAAACCAAGCGGGGTGAGGATAAGTGGTAGGGTTGAGGATAGACAGTTGAACAATGACGAAATGTTGCCGCTGGCTGTAGCCTGCGTCTGTTTTAACACAGCCTGCCCAGAGTTGATGGTAATACCTTTCATGTCCAACAAGTATGCCAAAAAATTCAACATTTAATTTATATGAACTCCTGTGAAAATGTGCAATTTCTCCGGATTTTTTTTCTCATCTCACCTAACCTCCCCTTCAAAGGGTCTCCGGACATCTGTCAACCGTGAGGCTAGGTAATTCAGCGTTTTGTTGTGCTGTCTGGGAGCTCTCACACAAGCGCACTATTACAGAATTTTCCGCTTTCTTTTCCTCCTTCAGAAAGGCTTAGTTACCACCACAAAAATGTCTGCTTTTCTTTCTACACTCTCACCCCTGGTTGACAGAAGCCTTGTAACCTTCACAAAGGGAGAAAGCGTCGCAGACCAAACACCACAACTGACGACAGGGCTAGATGCAATTCTGAGGCAATTTTATTAAAGAAGACGAAATTATGAATGATCTTTTTCAGGTGAATTTGTGCCCTTTTCATTGCTAGTTTTGTAGAGCCTCATCCAAGAAGGGGGGCAATCGAGCATGGATTAGCTGAAAAAGTCGCCTTCTGAGATTTCCCATCTCAGCTCCAATCTGTTCCAAACCTTCTGAATTGATTAATTGGCAATATATAGTTTTAGAAAAAAGGCACTAGCGTGCGGAAACGCTCAGAAATTTGCCGCACCAATAATTTATGATTTTAATCCTCTCTACTGGTATAAAAAGACCATCGAAGGATTGTTCAACACAGAGAACTTAATTCTTTATAAGAGCTGTCCCGCATTCAGTAATGTGGTTTTTTTTGAATGACGATCTGCAGCATCATGCTTCATACATATGCATGTGAAGTCCGATGGCTGCCCTGAGATGCTTCCACTACAATTTAGAGGGGCCAAAGAGATGACGCTATGCTGGAAAACGTTGCCAACGCTGCCAGATATGCAAAAATAGCACTGGCTCAAAGATGGGAATCAAATATGCGGCACACAATATATCCGTGACGGCTAGACAATCCGTCATCTCTGATCGTGTCAAACTTGACAGCGCTCCGTGCTCAGGTCAAATGCTTATGCAAAATCCACGACGGCAATGAATGTGGGGTGAGCGCGTGGCGCATCGCAGCGAGTCAAAGTTGATACAATTCACTGTCCTCTTCCAGAAGTTATTAGAGGTTACTGTCCTCTTCCTTATATCCGCTAAACATTTGTGTATTCCTGGATAAAGAGAAGAACCGAGTGGGCTGTGCCAATGAGCGCTGATCACAATCCACGGTTCGGGACCAAGTCCTGAATCGGCGTCCATACGGTTATTTGAAGGTTCCTCCCTTTGGAGTCGTCTGAACGGCAGCGGAGCTGTTCGGGAGGGTAAAAACACAAACTGCTCATCGGCAGACCGTCACATTTTATAGTGGACGCTAACTCGCTTTCAAAATGCCACTATGCTTGTAAATGGAAGTAGAATGCGTGGCGCATCCCAGAAACGGTTTGGTCAACGTGAAACTTCACCCTTAGCTATATTGTGAGATGTGTTGGATATGATGTGCTCTGTTTACTACCTAGCGTAGGGTGCTTAGTGATTCTCTAACGAACTCAAGTGGCCTACAGGTGATTAGCGCACCATTGAAGTGTTTCCGTCGCGCCAGTCCTTCAGAAAAAAAAAACGGTAGGTGGCGCAAAAAACATATGTCAACAGAAAATGTAGCCGATTTTTGATTCATTAATCCGCTCTGTCTGATGTCTAATGGATGGAAAACAGAGGTTGTTCGTCAGGCGTATGCCTTAAAACCAAAATTCGTGAGACACGCCGTGCATGCATGGGGCGTTTGGATTTTTGGATGCGATTAGTTGTGTGAAAGGCTCATACATCTTATGCTCAGACATTGAATGAGTTACTATTTAATCTGCCTTACCCAACTGAAAACTTGACTGATATTCGGATTTATATTTGAACGACTTTACCTAGCAAATATGGACTTCGAATCGAATTTGTTCGGTACAGGTTTATTTGAATCTGCATTTTTTAAACGCTTCTTCCGAAAGTTCCTTCCTTCTTCTTTTCTTTCTTTTCGGAAGTTAAACTCCGGCTGGTCTGGATCATCGAGGGATGCCGCCATCTGAACCTCTCTATTTTGAAAAGATAATTTTACGCTGCTCTTCATTTTAGGATGGAAGAATAAAGCTTCCGGTGTTGGTTAGACCATCTTTTTATGCGCCACGCATTCTACTCCGGAGTTTTGCTAGTGGTATTTCAGAGCGGTTTGTCCTTAACACAAATGACTTGCGGGGCCACCGAATGTACAAGTGTATATGTGCAGAGTTTTTCCATTACCATGCAAACTTCATACTCCGGTAAACCGGCTCCGTAGAGATGGATTACCTAGTTGACCTGGAGAGCTTCACCGTTGGATTTGTGTAGTAAGCAGTGCCATTTGGCACTACATCATTTTCGTCCGGTCTTTCTTGTTATTATAATTTAATCTTCATCTCCAAGTCTTTGAATATGCCATCTTCAGCGCAAGGCATATCCCTGTAGAAATTTGGTGATGTTCGAAACATTTTCTACTCGCGTTGCGCACAGAGTAATTGGATGAAACCTTCTCCAAGATCACCGCGCCTTCATGATTTTGAGGGCGGCTGTGGCAAGCCAGAGTATTCCATGGATGAAACGATTCAGCTCTAGAACCGTTGAATCCATCGGCATTACTCATTTCCCAGCTAAAGCTCATTAAAAATGTGAAAGTTTCGTTTCCTAAGAAAAGATTTCTGAGAAAAAGGATATCCAATTTCATGCTCCATTTATCCCTACGCCGTGAAACTAACCCATTTTCAAAAGCGCTCCACGACAGCTGAATGAATTTCACTTCCTTAGTGCGCATTTTGCTTTGTGCTGCTGCATGCTTAGCTAACAGAGCTAAGCCTTTGTTGCTGTGCTCCCTCAGTTGTCTGGTAATCGGCTATGGAGAGGTTTGAGCTCCTCTTAGAACAGCTTCCAATATCCGATTTATGAATGCGAAATCCCTTTCTGAGGATAGAACTTTCCCTAATCCCCACAGGAATGCAGAAAATAATATCCATGGTTCTCCAGAAACTTAAATTACAACAACAATGGCGGAGGCCTTTGTGGTCCTCTGACTGTGCGCACTCTATTCTGCCGGCTTTATCTTCGTGACCAGGAACCCATCTACCATACCTGAAGAAACCATGCAAGTTGCGGGAACCATGGCTGGGGCATATGGAATAAGCCGGATGGTCAAACAAGTGCCGAAATTTTACTTCTATTAGCTAGCCTATCAGGGTGCATATCCGTCGAGAATCCCTCAACCGCTTGTCGAGGATTTTCGCCTGGTCAGTTGAGCTCTCCCGCGGACATTCACACTCGCCATGCGCGAGCCGTCTGTGCTCTCCGCGCGTACGTTCACTCTCGGCACTACTCTCGCACAGTACAGAGCCATGGTCGAGGAATTCCTCGACCGTTAACCCTGATGCCTATTCGCGTCGCACTAACAAGGCACTACGACATAAGGCACCTTCTGGATTCGGTTGGGTTTGAATCAGTGATATCTTCTGTAGTTGAAGGCTTTGTCTAGCATGATTCTTCAAGTAGCAGGGACTTTTAGGGTGACCACAAAGGTAGCATTTGCACCGGGCACGCGCGAGCTTGCGCCCTGTGAAGGGTTGTTAGGACTCCAGAATCGAGCCTATTCCTTGGGCAGGCGCATCGTTCCACTTCACTGGGCTATGTCAAAGCTCACATAACAACTAGGCTGGTCATGGATTAGAGGCTGTCTGACCATCCCCGCCTTTATCCTAAATCGACCAGCTCCCTCTCCCACTTAAGGCCTTACCTCTAACCGTTCCGCTATACATATGCCGATCTTTGAACAGCGAGAGAAAGTGGATGCGAAAGAAGAGGTGAAGGTGTATATAGCCCTTGGGATAGCAGATTTTGCGCTATTAATTCCTTACGTAACTATTCCCTAAATCCCTTCTCATATAAGTGGTGGAAGTCACAATTAAGCCACTCTCCCCCTATCCCACCAACGCTCCACCAACAGCATGCGCTTCTGGTCAAGAAATTTCTAGTGGATGGCCCTGATCTCTACGGGTCCTAGAATATTGACCAGAATTTTGTTTAAAGAAGCTTATTTGACGAGTTAATTTGTACTTGACGTCGGTAGTCGTCCATGACCTGCTTTTTATAGCATCGCTAAAGCTCCTAATGACATGCGCTGCGAAGAACGTTCAACTGACGGCAACTTGTCCAGTGATAAGATGTGTGATAGTTGTACCCTAAACGCTGTGCACTTTATGAGAGCGCTCATCAGATCGCGAGATTCTGGAAGATTAGTTGCCTTAACTCGGAATCAATTTGTTAATGGCATTGAGGGCACTGCCGCAAATAATTTTAGCCTAACAATCCAAAAGTGCAGATCTGCCTGTCACAAGATAGCGTTGAAGTCCGACCGACGTCAAGTGCTTCATGCATTGTTACACTACTCGCTGCTGCAAGAAACAACGATGTCTGGACTTTTGTAGGACAAATTCACTGCAGCGAAGTCTTAGCTGGACAGTATGTAGTAGAGGCCGATGCGCTTGGTGCAGCCTTCTCAACCCTTGAGGTATTCACGGGTGACTAATGGTATCTTGCGTTTTGTCAGTTTGACAGATGGTTCTTGCGATTTTGTCAACAGGCATGAAATTCTGGCTTCTACATAATGACGACTCGTTGTCCCAGCTTGATGCCGTCTAGTTAGGGGAATGTTGTCTCCTGGCTGTAGCAGTTTTGTACTTGGTTTCATTTTAATAACTACTTGATTTTGTTTTGTTTCTTCTTTCAAATTATGTTCGACTAACACGAGTTATGGTTTTGTTTGAGGCGGACCAAAAGTGCAGTTCAAATAAGTAAATAAACAAATGTTTCGTCAACATGGAAGTACGGAGCCCACGAGCGCTACACAATCGACTTCTATTTAAGATCGTAGAGGGGAGCAAGGACGTTTTTGATATGTACTGAGATCGGTTATTATCCACCATGATTATTTATTTATTTATTTATTTATTTATTAGACGACACATAAGGCAGTCGTAAGAAACAATACAACGATCTTCCCTTGAATAACCTAGTCATAGCTCAACAAATCTTTACTAGCCAGGCGCTTGAAAAGCACAACAGAGGGAGTAACGAGAGCCACATTAGATTTAAGAGAAGTATATATAGACCCTGCACGACAGGTGAAGCTATAGAGCCTCACGTTAGTTCTTGGCGTTGCATATGAAATTTTCTCAGGCCCTCCTCTGGTTCTGGATTTTGCTTTGACATAAAATCTGGATGAATCAACACGGGCAATACCTGTCAACAACTTGAACACCATGCAAGCGTCATAAACTTTTCTACGAGAACATAAGCTATGCAAATGGAAACTTCTGTTTCTGAAATTCGCTTGAGGCACACGAGCATATGTACCATTACGTCCTAATTAAATATGTTTTCGATGTGAATTGAAGCGACGATGAAAGTTAGCTTCGATTAATATGGGTGGAGTGGTTCGATTGAGTAGGGGAAAGAGAAACATTCCAAACGGCGAAAACCGAGAACGGGACCTTTCTTTGCTTTGATTGTGCGCGATTGTCATTGCTGGCCCTCTCACACAAACTCTCCCCTGATATCTAATCACTGCGTCACGGTTAGCAGCTGGCGAGTGTTTGGACAGTCGGTGGGGTCCCCACTGCCGAGAGTATCATGTAGATAGCTCGAGGTCCTAATCTTTCGCGTGCGATTGCGGTTCTCGGTTTGCACCTTCAGGAGGTCCGCGTCGCACACTAATGCCAATCTCCTTCACTTACCTTCCATCTTACTTTTGATTGGATAACTGCTGTTTTACGCCGCAGTTCGCGTTGCGAAAGTTATCACAAGAATGCTGAGTTGTGGGCAAAACTTTCGCCCCAGCCGGGATTCGTACCCGGATCTCTTGCTTTCCGGGCAATTGTGCTACCAGTTACACCACCGGGCATCAAGTTTTACCT
Organism: Ostertagia ostertagi; assembly: GCA_036418205.1. Lineage (NCBI taxonomy): Eukaryota > Metazoa > Nematoda > Chromadorea > Rhabditida > Trichostrongylidae > Ostertagia > Ostertagia ostertagi. Next base: position 9,105 of record MU892248.1, read on the forward strand.
ACAACTCAGCATTCTTGTGATAACTTCCATCTCACAGTGAATTCCTCTTCTAGGCACTTGATCGGGAAAGTTGCGTCAGTTTCAGAAAAGCGGACCCCGGCAACAAGCGGAATAAACGTTAAAGGCGAAGAAAATTGAGAATTCCGCTTTATAATATTAAGGTCATTCTTCATAATGGCTAACAGCAAGACATTTGTCGACTTACCGAGTCTTCGTCCATGAAAGTCGTCCAGACACAGAGCGCTTCTTCGGAACGGTTTTTCTGCATTTCAGAAAGGCGCGTGTATGGAACACAGGAGTTAAGCTTTTTCTTCTGAGCGTTCCCGGCATTGTCAGGGGAGCCGAGAACTTTTTGGCATTTCTAGAGCTGCTCAGAAAGAAAGTAAATCTAATTCCTATTCTTCATGCAGAATTTCACAACGTATGAGAAACTCTTTTGAAAAGTGCTGCACGTCTCAATTTTCTATTGGAGGAGAGAATTGACGAGCTACCTCACTGTTGGTTTCGAATTTAGACGTGCTAGCGGATACGAGCCCAGGACGGGATCTAAAGCTTATTCAGACGAGCTTGAACCAGCAAGTTTTGTCGGAGGGCCTCTTACCGCCTACACCTTTGCATTCTCAGGAGCTTTTTCTAGTCTAAAAATGTACTTTTCTATAAAATATTATCGGTACTTCCGCAATTAGGTCAACCAAGTAGTTCGCAGAATCTTACCTACAATTCATGCTACAATTCGTTGTTCAAACAACTCAGTCTATGCAATTTTACGCATTAGTTAGTCGCTCCTTTCCTAGTTCGACGATCTTTCATTCTCACTCTCTTCAACGTGAATCCTCAAAGAACCGACTCAAAAAGCATCCTTACCGACTGTTGTAGTTCTAATAGGTTCCTCCCTTGCATTATTTACCACGTTGAGCATAAGGATTTGGGGCATCGGGGAAGTGACACCAACAACGCAGTAATCGCGGAACTAATCCCAAGTTTAGGCTGACCAATCCTTCGGTTCCAGGAACAGCTTAAATAATACGTAAACCGTTCTAGAAAATATTATTGCAGGATAAAAAACACATTGGCTTTCACATTAATGAGCCTTCCATTTTTTCTCATTTTGTTGACTAAACTCATTCATAAACAGATTTTGAGTGAAATGCATGGCGCATACCTTGTGTTGTTGAATGCTGAGATTTGTGAAGCTTTGTACATTGAAAAATTATGTAAATTATTGGTTTTTGATTCTAAAAATTACATAAATAATAAATTCTTTCTGAATTTTTTGCTGGTTATTTGAGTTTTGGAGTTTTTTCGAATTCTTTGTGAACTTTTGGAATTCTTTTGAAATAAATTTTGGTGCCTCTTTGTGTTTTATAACATTTAGGTCCTGATGAGGCTCCGGGACAGCACAATACTACGAGATATATAAATTATGTTCATACAATACTTTTTCATCCCTTCCTTACTGAAGAGCACGGAGGGAGGGTATTCTTCAGTTTGGCTTCCGTCTAAGGGCACATGCGAAACGGAAGTCGAACTACTCCTTTGATTATTCCCCCCCCCCTAATAAAATTTATTAGTTCAAAGTTTTTTTTAAATTCAAATCTGACTGTTTTTCTTCAGAAACATTTGGTACATGTTTAAATTTCAAAGCCTGGCTTATTCGAGAGAATGACCACGCTTTACCTAATAGTTTTTCATTCATCATCGATTGAATAAGTCCAATAAGCTAATTTGTTTAAACTCATAATCTGTGTCAGCCGTGCGCGTGACCGACTCGACAGAGAAAGGGGGAGGGTCGTATTCGGTTAAGTGTTTGAGTTAAGTTATTTGTGATTCACCTGAAATCCCATCTCCATAATTGTATTGACTCATATTTTTCTCACTGTGTGTTGTGTTCTTTTCTAACGCTTGCCTTACGCAACGTAATAAATAAACAATAAACAAAGTGGAGTCGTATCTTCCCTGCTCAAAGTATATGGAGGAATTTCACCGGCGAGCTAGAAATCTTTCTGCGAAATTCTGAAAAAGGTCTGGTTTAGATTTTGCCGTTTCAATGCTCACATATAAAATTAGACGTGTCGGATTGGTGCTTTTCTCTTACCATTCTGATGACGGCATGGATTTTACACTCTGACCCCGGCAGAACGCATACTCCAGTTGCAGGCAACGGTTTCGATGGCTTTGAAAAAGTCGATATCAGGTGTACTTTTTGGTGAATTTGAGGTGCGTGTCTGGGAGCTGCTCCCGAGCTGAGAAAGATTCGGTCTCCCATCTCTCTACTGACTATGATGTAATAGATAGCTCAATTTCCTGAAGCCAATCAGTTCATTCATCAAATTGAGAAGTAGTGTTCTCATGCTCTTGTTTACCTTATTTGTTTACCTACCCTCTAATATAGCAATAATTCATTCTAGCTTATCTACAATCAATCTCGTTTTTTTCACGGTTCCCTAAGCTTCTCCTTGTTTTCCCTTTTTGTTCATTTGTACTATTCCATATAAGGATGATTCTATCCAAATTCCCATTTTCATCGCGTTCATTAAAGACTCCATAAACTGTTCCATAATAATTCACATTTCCGTTGCCATAATGGTGTTCATATATCCTTGGGCGGAGCTGACGGGATAACCATAGCGCTGATCTCGTCATAGCCACGCCCACCTCCCTCCTCCTCGTTCCGCTCTCCGATCGGTCTTTGAAGAATCCTACGGCTACAACTGAAATTATCTCCTTCTGCGCAACTACGTGTACATCGTCTGAGTTCACCCCAAACGACCGTACTCCTATCGTATTACCGTATTCTTTCTGTGGCTATTGTATTCTTCGCCAATCGTTGCGTACTTCGTGTCTGAAGAGGATTACCCACTCTGCCGTCGTGATGGCCGTTGAATACGAGGTATTTGCTCCTAGGTACAGTCCGGTCATGTCGGCTATTGACATGGAACACTGTGAATATCAACCGGACGGCATACTGTACTGTCCACAACAAGAACCCTGGAGTCGCCTATTACGTCCGAAATGTTTATCCTCCTATACAGGTACGGTTTTTTCTTTCTGCCTTACTTCTTTCCACCGTTTTGCATACGTTTTTTTCTCACTTTCAAAGGGCATTCTCATGTCTGTCAAAAGAGTTCTTTCCTTTTTCGTGGAACTGGCATCAATTTGATTGGCATTTTGTTAAGTTGAGATTGCTTTTTCATACTGACATTTTGAGTGATATTTCTCAGCTTAACATTGGCGACTTTAAAACCTCAACTGGGAAACCATTGTCGAGCTCCTCATTGATCCTTAATCTCTTGAGACCATTTCAAGAACTTGCTGAAACTTAGGATGACAAGGGCCGCTTTTCCAAATCCTTTGAACAGTTCAAAAATCGCACTTTAGGCTGTTTTCTCCTCTGTATAGTGCAAAGATGTGAGCAGTACCTCTACATACTAATTAGGCAACTAACCATAAATATACGTCATCCAAAATAGCTGGAGATAGACGAGTAGGAGCAGGGCAGGCGATGGGGGATCTCTGAACTTGAGTTCTTTCTTTGGTGGTTCGGGTCCCCTGAAAGATGCGTGAACCACAAAAAAGCCTGAAAGTCTCAATGGCGCTCAGCGCTACCTATAGCGCCATTGTTGTGAGCGCAGATCGAGACAAAGGCAATGCTGAATCTATTCCGTATATTATTTATTAAGGTGCATACATCGCGAAGATCACAGCTTTCCATGAAGGGTTAGGGGAAGAAGGGTTGGGGGGGGGTGGGGTGGAGCATAAATAGAGATCGTAGATGACGCAATTCTATGTATAGCTTTTTAGCATGTACTTCTTCAATAGGGCGATGACGCTTTCGCGTGAAGGGTGGGGCTATTCAGAGCAGTATAGCGCAATCTTACTAAGTACCATATTGTATTAAAGTTGAATCTCCTAAGACTTGCAACGAAGCCATTGACAGCCTTGACTGCTTGCTCCTGGTCTCTTCTCTAAAGGCTCGTAACCGCGAAGGGTTATATCCTGAGGGGCGATGGTAAGCATCCAAGCAGGCGAAGGACCTCACTCTGGAAAGAATGCAAATTCCAAAAAAATGCTGACACACTGACAAACGTCTGACAACCTTATCTCAACTGTTCCCTTGCGTAAAATGTCCTTTCCCCAAATATGTATCCTTAACCCGTGTTCGGATTTCTTGCTCGCAAGCAGAAGCTGAATTGCCGGAGTTCAATTTCGCCAATAACTCTAAATCACGTTATGATGAGCTTCGGTGAGACAGCTCCCTGGCAACGTAACCACGTTTAATAGGGCCAAGAGGCTAGCTCTACTAGGCCGTCACAGGAATTGAGGTTACCACTAAAGGACTAAACTGATGAATTCGAATGTAGTTCTCAAATCTAAATATGAGTGTGCGCCATATCGACGTCTACCGCTTGAAATTGTGCGGACGTTTGATTTTTTTCAAGACAATTCACATTGGAGGATATAAGTGAGCAGAATAATACGAAAGTTGAAGAAAACAAAATGTTCTTGGGAAAAACATCACAATGTATACCTAGTATTAGGATAATTCTAGTGTTCCTAATGTTAGCTTAAAAGCTTAAAGTTAATATCAACTCCATTATAAAGTACGCATGTAAACACTTTGCTTTGTTCTTTTTCTGAATAGACGAGCTGTTTTTGAGTTGAGCCGTTCTGAAAACTAGTAATCTTCGGAGTGGTTTTATACCGTGGCGGAAACGAAAGGATTAGGTGTCACTTAGGTTTTCTTTACTTCACAGAATCAGAGCATCAGGAGGCGTGCCAATCGATCATGCGATCGTATTTCAAGCCAGGGTCTGGTCCTATCGTTGTTACTTTTCGAAAAATTTTACGACCCCCTCCCCCAAGGTGGATTTGATACGACCCCCTTTTCCTACCTCCACCATCTCCATCTTCCATCAAAACCCGCCCACTTTTTTCCTCCAAAAATGCCGTCGTCGAGCGGGAGGGGGGAGTATATAGTCACTGTGAAACGGTAAATATCTCCGAAAATTTCCTTCTATTTCCACCATTTCAACCCATTTTTTAACTACACTCCCACCGACCCACTACTTCCTTTTCTAGGAGAGGAGGCGACTAAAGTGGGCTACGACCCCCCCCCTCCAAAGCTAAACAAGTCGACCCCCCCGTTGTACTGGTTCCAACGTAGGATTGACCCTGCTTCCAAGGGTTCTTCCAATCAGTAGGGAACCACTTTGAAAAATAAGCTCCGAAGCAGGTGTTAAACTGCTGCAGTAGATCTTTAGCAAGGAGTTGTGCATTCAAACGTCTATGCAAATGCGAGAAGCTAGCGAAATCGTGGCACAATCTTTTCGCTTCTTTTTTCTTTCGAACAACAGTTCATTTATGCTTCCAGATAGGCCTTTCGTTCGGGTACATTTAGAAAGGAAAACTGGAATGGAATATTATCCGGTGTGTACGAAGGTACCCTAATTCCCTGTACAATCCAATGGCAGAGTCCGATTACCTCAGCTGGACGACTTTGCCAACTTCAGGTTGAAGCATCTGAGACAATGGAGCTGAGCGTCAGTATCAAGTAGCGCCGTTCATCATAGGTGTCCCTCCAACACTCGATCGGTAGCATTTTTCAAGGCTTTCTATGCATAGAAATGAAGTTTGGGGAGTGCCATGAGGCCTCAGGAAAAAACAAGCCAAACAAGAAAACAGTGCAGCGCTAGTTTGACCCTGTGTTTTTGATTTAAGCGAAAACTCTGAGCTTCACTTTTTGTCGCGATGTTCTTGTTATTAGCTTTCCAAAATGGATCAACAAAATAAGGGATTGTTCATAAGAGCTCTAATACATGACTTTAGCCCGCTGGGGGGGGGGGTATCTCGACATATTTTGTTGATTTTTTTTTTCACAATCTTTATTACTCCTTCAATAATTGCTCTACTTGTATTTGGTGCACTGTTTTTTGGAAAAAGGGAGTGTATGCAAACAGCTCTGGATATGAAGAGTGCAAACATAAATCGAACAAAAGGAGCCTGACCCGCCTCGGAAATCTAACGCGCATTGCGCGTCATTGCTGACGTTTATGCTGTTAGTTCGGCTCCTTTTCTTTGTCACTGCTTCACTTTACACCTTTTGTTTTCCCTGTTCTGCGTGATATTCCACACCTGGACTGCTGCCTCATGTTCCTTCAAGGTAACCTGAAACCAGCCAGTTCGGTTTTCTGTTACCATTTTTTTCTAGGCCTACGTAATAGTGACAACGTTGGCGGAATCGATGGTGGGACGTTACGGCATTTTCTATTAACTGGAGTTGGGGGCCAGTCTTATAGAGCCTTCTTTTCCATTGAGAAAAACAGTTCTTAACACTCAAACAGTTCTTAACATCTCGGGAAAGAATAACCTTAATTGACATGCCATTTATTATATATTTAGCCTTTCAATTGGTACCCCAGGATGAGACATGCTTGCAAAAAACGTTTGCCGCATGTAATTGAAAACATTTTGTGGGGAAAAGAACCCACCGTGTCCTTTGTTAGCACCCAAATTAGCGTTGGTCGGCACATTTGGCAAATTAATGTACTATAGCCACTTTAGGTGACTTTAAATGCCATAGCGAACTTACTAAGATTGGTACCGGGTTAGAAATAAATGCCTGCTGACTCTAAAAAGAACTGCCCGTCTCACCTCAAGAATGGCCCCAGCTTTCCGAGCATTAAATACCTGCATAGCATAAATAGCTAGGGCGCCAACACCCAACAAAGGGAAAAGCCACGCACAACGCACAAATACACCATCCCCCCTCCTTGTGCTTGCAACGGGTTTGTGCAAAAATATAAACAAATACGATAAAATAATATATCGAATATTTTCTTTTTGATCTCGATCATTCTATCAGAACTAACCCACTCTGTTGTTGTCATAGCGCACCAATGAGTGCAAAGATAAATAAATAAATAAATAAATAAATAAATAAACAAATAAATAAATAATAAATAAACCGCAATAAATAATACTAAAAGTAATAAATATTAATAATAGAGATCATATAAATGTCAACTACAGTAATAATAATAAACGATAAAAAATATAATAATATCTTCCAAGAATAACAACAAAATATAATGTTGAGGATATTGTTTTATAATTATATTTTGGTTACAGTGAATACAATATTTTGAGTTTTTTTTATTTCCTGTGCCTTAATTTTTGACAAAATTTGACAAACTCACATTTAACATGCCGAGGTTTCAAGAAAGGAGAAGTTGGACAGTTATTTTATTTTCTGAATTTGAACAAAAAAATTTCTTTAAGGTGTCCTTTTTACAACAGTAAGCTCCGAATTTTTTCAGAAAGGCTTATCGGCGATAGCTCGCTTAGAACACAGGGACAATGCTTAGCGCATACTCATAGTGTAATTGAAGCATTTGGCACTTTATTTTCGATCAAATCATATTTAAATCCAATGTTCTGGACCTCGTTCTTCGACAGCGACGTCATCACCTTTGTCTCTCTTCAATTAGAGTTTTCTACAAAATTGGAGCAAACTCAAATTGGATTGCAGAAAAGTGATGCAAATACGGTAGCTGGAGAAGAAAACACATAAAATTTGCGAATTCTGATGGAAGCTTTTAGCTAACCCGCGTTACATTCTTCAAATATTAATAACCAATCGGCTCATCACGTCGTATACGTGGAAGGCTGATGAACAGCTGGAAGTGTGAGATGGATAGAGGATCAGACATCCTGCATCAGAATGGCCATCTTTAGGATGCGCAACCTCCTTCCTTCACTAAGAGCACTTTTGATATTTGGTTTCAATTTTACTTACTCTAATGACTCACGGGCTAAGCTGGCAGTCTCCTCTTCTGGAAATTTGCATCCTTTTTTCTGACATTCAAGCCCTTGAGACTCGGTAAAGGTGCCACCAGCTTACTGCTTCACATTCTCATAAGCAAGATTATACCATGGGAAATAGTGTTTACACGAGCTGAGAAGATGTAACGCTGATGTTGATAGTGTAGGAATAAGGAAAGTACCTAAAGTGTTGGTGAGTGGGTACGAGTTCGAGCTCAGTTGAGTACGAACCCCTTTGTCCACCATGGTCCAGCAAATAGTGGTCCAAACTACTCAACCTTATGCAATCTTACGGCTGGAGGAGGGGGACCATATGCAGCACTGCTCGGCAATGTATGGGTCCCCGTCCTTTCTACGTGTCTAGTGGCCTGAAGCTTAACCCCTATAGTCTGATCGGAAGGTAGGGGCGCAAAGAAGACTTTTGGTAAGCCTTCCACCAAGGCGACTTTCGACAACACTGCCTATGGGAAGAGTGCTGATATGGTCAGAGAAAAAATGAACCTTGTTTCTACATTTTTATTACCAAGGAAGGTAACCGCGGAGCTATAAGGCTATTGCTGTGTTGTATCTTACACATATTTTGTGAAAGAACGGCCCGAAGCAACTTGTGAGCAATATTTTCGCTTTTCCAATTATTTTCTGCTTAGATGCTCTTATGACAGCCAATCTTGCCTTCCCTTCATGTTTTTGTTTTCCTGATCGCAAAGTGACAAAACAGAATCCAATACGTGCTTATCCCCTCTTTGTGATGGAATGCTTTCTGAACACTGGAAAACATAGCATAAATAACTTGCGAGCGGACTCGGGTCCCAAAACGAAATCTCGAGAGAAGCTCCTATAAAATTATAAATCAAACTATGCTGAGGTAAGCCAGCCAATAGCTGCAGACCCGTTTGTCACTTGTACGGATTTATTCTTTCGGATTCCATAGAATTCCTCAAGCGGGACCAATATTTTTTCCACGTGCTGCTTAAACCCTTCTTCAACATTTTGACGGTGGCGTGGTATCATGCTGTACCACACCTAACAGATTGCGAGGGACGGCGCGGTTTTCCATGATGACACACCCCTGGTTTGTTGTTCTGTGGATGTACTCCTTTCTTCTTTAGGTCATACCTGAATTAAACTATGAACGACATGGCCCAGTCAATGGCTGGATGGTTCGCTGTTTACCTTAGATTTTCTAGGTCTCCAGCTTGGCTCGCCTAGCGTGCCTGTTTCACGCTCTAAAGAGGTAAATACGCCCGCTGCCATTAAGGGTCAAAAAAATTCAACAGTTAAGAAGATTTTCTAAGAGTTGTGGACCTTCTACCTACCCGAAAGCTTCCGCGACAAAGAGTTTGAGTAGAATTTGTGGCACCTTCCTGGCACTATTCCACTTGTTGTGGCCCAGAACCTTCACAAGGTACAGGAGGGGGTGGTGTAAAGGCAGGGAGCACCATTTCTACCGTGCATGATACGGACTCGAATCGTGGGCACACCTCGCCTAGGCAAGGTAAATCTTCCATCTTTCGTGGGTATTGGGTGACGGACACATCTGGGATGGGAAACCCTGTCTTGCATTAGTTGGACTTAGCATATCATTGTATAGGCTTGTACCGTATTCAAATGATACAGCGATTCTGAATGAAGGTCACCTGTGTGGCGCATCCCGAAAAGGCAAATTCGGCTGTGGAATCCTCATCTCTTTTGAACATTAGCCCATGTTATAGGATGTTGCGTAGTCCTCTACGTTATGTTAATTCTGCAGCAACTGAAATTCTGCAGGCATTGGAACTGAAAACCAATAACGCTCTGTTTGCAAATGCGATAACTCTCGTTTGATTCCGAGCGGATTCCCGTTTGTCTGAATGGGAATTGAAAGGTTTTCGATTCTATAAAACATAGCCAATTTCATTCGGCCGAACAAAAGTCAATGCACAATCGAATAACAAGCCCGGCAACGGGCTCCAATTTTCGCTTCCATGGGTTTCAATACCCGCCCCCAGTGAAACCCTTCCGCGTCATCCCGGAAATGCACAGGCCACGTTCACACATACACATCCGGATTTCACGCTAATCCGAAGCGATATACGAGCCGTCGCGGAAATCTGAGCAACTGCCACGTTATGCCGTGTGTTATGCAGTGGACTAAGTGGTCTGATATGAACACTGCAGTCAAAAAAGGAAATAGGTGAATGCCTCCGGGGGTGGGGGGGGCTGCTCACTGGGCGTTGCTACCATGTGTTTTGATTTATGCACAGGAGAATGTTTCCCTTCTTTTCTTTTAAGGTAATTTAATAGACTTGGCATACATGTTTGTAAGGATGCAAACGAAGATTCGGACCGGCACGCCGAGACACACATTTTGGCTGCCTGTTCACTTCCAGGCCAAACTTGCACGCGCAGCCAAG
>MU892250.1:0-13260 GCA_036418205.1 Ostertagia ostertagi
GGCATGAGTCCGACATGTGAGTTGCCACGGCATCACAGAAGGGGCACGGCGAGTCCGGTTGACGCGATGACGGGCCGATTGACGTTCCCTACAGATGGCTAGACTGTTCAGTTTACTCATGGCTATCTCAACTCGACGCGGGATCGGTGATCTTTTCCTTTTCGGATAGGTTTCTCCGCCCTCTTCTTGGCCTCTTTTGCTCGGCCTCTCGTTTTCGTCTCTTTCTTCTAGGAGCGGCGGGTCGACAGTTCTTCTGTACGGGTTCAGCTGGGCTTGTAATATAATGTCAAATCGTTGGTCGATTTTTTCGAGGATCTTTTGCGTGTTCGTCTCCAGCAGTTTATGTAAGTCGTCGATCTTTTCGTTCGTCGTCTGGACGGGTTGAGTTATCGGCTTGGCAATATTGGTCTCTGGTTTCACTAATTTATCGAACACCATACTTTCGGTTTTCTTGATTCTCTTGGTAGCGTTATTGAGTGAGGATTCGTTTCATGAAGCAGCATTTCGAATCGATTGAGCTTTTCTGTTATTTCATTGTGTTTGGGTTCCTCTTCGAACGCTTCCATCGTCGTCTTAAAGATCTCCTCCGCTAGTTCCTTGAGTCGTTCGCTCTCTTTCATCATAATGATTCGACTGGTGACTCTGTTGTTTGGTCGTCTTGCTTCTTTTCTTTGCCTTCGTAGTGGCTACGGCTTTGTTTTGGTGACGCATCCGGCTTCTGGTGAGCATGTCGTAGGTCTTCCCAGAGTAGTTCTCCAACGGCAACATTGTTAGACATCTTTAACTGGATTGACTGCTCGTAGAATAACTTGGTAAACTGTTAATGTACCTCGCGGGCATTTGGAGGTGGAGTTGCTTGCGCGATGGCCCTTTTGATTTCCTCGAAAGTAACAGTGATACCGGAAGCTGAATGTAATAGAAAGTCGTATCATCGTAAACACTATCGAGCCTTCTTTGGATCTCTGACTCCTCGAACATTGAGCGTGTTCGCATGTTCAAATCAGTGAACAGCTTCTTGGTAGCTTCGCGTGGATTCATTCTGCAATGAATGGTAGTTAGTTTTTCTCGTTCTGAATCATTTTTTGAATCAATTCCTTGATATATAAGATTGATATCATATTCTTGAGTTGAATAAGGATAATTTCGCCTTGTATTTCTTTGTGGTCTGCTTTGTGTTTGGTCATGTTGTGGCGAGTTGTCTATGTCTACGAGTTTGGTTGACTCGTCTGCTGCGAGTGGTGTTCTTCTTGTTCGGTGAGGCTCCTCCTCCTGATTGAGTTCTAGCGGTATTAGTAGGTTTACTGGCCTCTTGGTCGTGTTTCTGTTGGTCATTCGTAGTTCCACTTGGCGGACTTCTCCGTCGTTTGATGGTAGAAGTTTGGTGATTCTTGCAATTCTCCATGCATTCCTTGGGAGGAATGGATCGTGAAGTAACACCACTTGGCCTTCCTTTGGTTTCTTTGGGGAGCTTCTACCCTGGTCTAAGTGCGTGCGGTGTTGTTCTCTCAAAGATGTTAGGTAGGCGTTGTTCCAGAGTTTCCAGAATTGCTCCGTGACTTCAAACGACGTTTGGAGGGCTTTCTGAGTCTGCTTTTTGGTTCGGAGTTGGAATGCTTCGTCTGGGGGTAGGAAGTTGGGATCATCGGTATCGTCGTTATCGTTTATCGTAGAGGTACGAGAGAGTAATATCCTTCTGGATGAAGTCGATAGGACGTATGAAGCTTATCTCGTCCATACCTTCCTCTTGGTACGTGAGGGGCCGTTCATTTAGGCATCCTTCTATCTTCCGTTAAGATGGTTCTTAGTGAATCTTCGTCTAGTATCTTTCTTCCTATGGCTTTCTTGAGTGATGTTTTGACGTCCTTGATTAAGCGTTCGTAAAATCCTCCCTGCCATGGAGCGTGCGGAGTGATTTTTATCCATTTGATGCCAGCGTTGGCCATAAATGTATCCACTGTTTCTTCTGCTTGTGGGATACCGTCGTCGTTCGTCATGATTTTTTCTGCTAGCAAAAATGTAGGTGCGTTGTCGCAAGTGATCGAGTTGGGTACTCCTCTCCTTGACATGAAACGTCGAGTTGCATTAATAAACGAAATTGTGGTATTGTCCTTGATGAGCTCTATGTGGATCAACCGTGTCGTTGCACAGGTAAAAATACACCCACACATTTTCATCTGTTCCGGTCGTGTTTCGGCTCTTCAAGGGTCCAAATAGGTCAAGTCCAACTTCTTGAAAGGGTCGTGAACGTACGACTCGTCTGCGAGGTAGTTCTGCCAAGGGTGGGTATCTGAATGGTAAATGTTGGTTTTCTGGCATTCCACGCATCTTGCAATTACCTTTTTGGCTTGTTGACGAAGTTTTGGAATCCAGTATTTTTGACGAACTTCCAGCATTGTATGAGCGGTTGATCGGTGCAGCCTTCCGTGCGCCTCCTGTATTATCAGTTGGGCTAGCGTGCTATTCGGGGCAATGAAGATTGGATTCTTCGCGTCTTCTGGTAGGAAGCTGTTGCCTAGCCGTCCATAACATCTCCAGATTCCTTTTTCGTCTTGGTGCATGTTGAGCTTTCTTTGAAAGCTCGGTATTGCTTGTTTGTTGATTTGATTTTGGTGGAGTTTGACTATCCATCCCCACGCGTTTTTGAGCGTACTCGATGTGATGGTGTGCGGATCATTGTCTTCTTCATAGATGGAGAGTGTTTTCGCTACCTTATCTTTTTTGTCGGGTGGTAGATTACGCGACACCTTTTGGAGGAACTTGAGGACTCTGGCTACCGTTCGTCTCAACTTTATCGTTGAACCAAATCGCGACACGTCGATGATTGTGTTCTCTGGTGCAGGCGTTGTGATTTGGAAGGACTTCTATTGGCGGAGGGGTGTATTGGAAGAGTTTCGTTTCGGTTGGCCAATTATCCTCTTCCTCCTCCTTCAGAAATGGTTGGTCCTTTCCACCAGAAGTGGTCTCTCAGTTGTTCTGCGTTCAATCCTCGTGTAGCGCAATCCGCTGGATTTCCATTTCGTGTTCACATATCCAAAGTACACTTTTACTCCCTCAGCTTGTAGTTTTTCGGCAATCCGTCGTATCTCTTTGACTCTGTTCGCGACAAGTACTCCAACAATTTTGGATTCTCCTACTGTCTTCAGCCAGCTAAGGGCTATCTCTGAGTCTGTCAAGATGTAGATGGTTTATTGAGGTTATCTTGTTAAGCTCTTTGTAGGTGGATAGCGTGAATCGTGCTGCTATCGTGTGTGCATTAATTTCCAGTTTGGGTATGGTGTGTCTTGTTTTCAACGACGGTAGCTTCGTTTTTGCTTGAATAAGCTAGTTTCTTTCCCTTTCTTGATATACGTGCAGGCTGCCATAACTCTTATATTGGCATCGCTGAATGCGATGATCTAGGTGTTCCTCTCTCTTTTGTTTCAGTTGTCTGGGAATTCCTTTGTAGAATCCTTGCATTGATGTTAGTAACGTCTGCCAAGTTGCTTGGTCTTGTTCCAGAAAGAATGTCGTCTCCGCACACTATACGGCCCTTGTCTCACAGCTGACATTGGAAAATCGCTTAACACTCCGTATTGTGCCACCCCCTGGTTGCGCCGCTTTCTCCCCTTCAAAACACCGAAACCAAGCGGTCGGGTGGCAGCCCAACCCGTATGTTGGGGAGATAGGTCAGTTTCTGCTATTAGCCCTTTGGTGGTTGATTTCTGTTGTGTCTGTTTGCGTCCTTGGTCTGTATTGTGTTGTGCGAGGAAGGAGTGATGTGGTACAACCCCTGAACCCCAGCTCGCTCAATTCTGCGGCAGATTGTTATTAAAAGACAAGCCGTAAAAATATTTAGAAAATCGAATCTTTTTAGTGAATTTGCTGCCCTTTTTCCATAAGTTTTGTAGAGCCTCATCCAAGAAGGGGGGCAATCGAGCATGGATTAGCTGAAAAAGTCGCCTTCTGAGATTTCCCATCTCAGCTTCCAATCTGTTCCAAACCTTCTGAATTGATTAATTGGCAATATATAGTTTTAGAAAAAAGGCACTAGCGTGCGGAAACGCTCAGAAATTTGCCGCACCAATAATTTATGATTTTAATCCTCTCTACTGGTATAAAAAGACCATCGAAGGATTGTTCAACACAGAGAAAGTTAAACTCTATCATACAAAGCTGTCGCATTGAGTAAATTTTGGGTATCTTTGAGGACTAGCGTCTGCAGCATGATGCTCATGCATATGTGAAATGCCGATGATTGCCCTGCGATGCGTCCACTACATTAAGGGGGCCAAAAAGCAGATGACGCTATGCTGGAAAACGTTGCCAACGTTGCCAGATATGCAAAAATAGCACTGCCTCGAAGATGGGGATCAAATATGCACCCAAACCCACCCGTAAACGCTCACCAACCCCGTCATCTCCACTAAATGGATTAATCGTTGTGTCAGCTCATCGGAGCGCTCCATGCTATAGCTCAAATGTTCTGGCAAAATCCACGTGACATTAGATTGTGGGTGAACGCATGGGCGCATCGCACGAGTCAAAATAGTCGATACAATTCATTCACTTGTCCTCGTTCTCAAAGTTATTAGAGCGTTACCGTCGTCTTTTCTATCATCCGCATAAACATTGTGTGTATTTCCTGGATAAAGAGAAGAACCGAGTGGGTGGTGCCAATGAGCGCTGATCACAATCCACGGTTCGGGACCAAGTCCTGAGATCGGCGTCCATACACGGTTATTTGAAGGTTCTTCCCTTTGGAGTCGTCTGAACGGCAGCGGAGCTGTTCGGGAGGGTAAAAACACAAATTGCTCATCGGCAGACCGTCACATTTTATAGTGGACGCTAACGAACGCTTCCCACCCAATGCCACTATTTTCCTGTAAAATGAAGTAGAACGTGGCCGCTTCAAAGAAACAGGTTTGTCGAATCGTGCAACTCACTGCCTTAGACTATAATTGTGAGATGTGTTGATATGATGTGCTCTGTTTACTACCTAGCGTAGGGTACTTAGTGATTCTCTAACGAACTCAAGTGGCCTACAGGTGATTAGCGCACCATTGAAGTGTTTCCGTCGTGCCAGTCCTTCAGAAAAAAAAAACGTAGGTGGCGCAAAAAACATATGTCAACAGGAAATGTAGCCGATTTTTGATTTATATTAATCGCCGTCTGTCTGATGTCATAAAGGATGGACGACAGAATTGTTTCGTCAGGTGTATGCTTCAAAACTCACAATTCGTGGGACCACGCCGTAGGCATGCATGGGGCGTTTGTATTTGAGATGCGATCATTGTTGGTGTAAAGGCTGCATACATCTTATGCTCAGACATTGAATATAGGTCTATTCATCTGCCTGTACCCAACTGAAAACTTGACTGATATTCGGATTTATATTTGAACGACTTTACCTAGCAAATATGGACTTCGAATCGAATTTGTTCGGTACAGGTTTATTTGAATCTGCATTTTTTAAACGCTTCTTCCGAAAGTTCCTTCCTTCTTCTTTTCTTTCTTTTCGGAAGTTAAACTCCGGCTGGTCTGGATCATCGAGGGATGCCGCCATCTGAAACTCTCTATTTTGAAAAGATAATTTCACGCTGCTCTCCATTTAATATTGAGGATAGAGGTTCGAAGGTTCCGTTTATCGGTTAGCCATCTTTAAGCCGCACGTATTCTACTTCCATCAAGATTTTGCTAGTGGTGGGCTTCAAGCGGTTTAGAGCTTCATCGTTGGATTCGTGTAGTAAGCAGTGCCATTTGGCACTACATCATTTTCGTCCGGTCTTTCTTGTTATAATTTAATCTTCATCTTCAAGTCTTTGAATATGCAATCTTCAGCGCAAGGCATATCCCAGTAGAAATTTGGTAATGTTCGAAACATTTTCTTCTCGCGTTGCGCGACAGAGTAATTGGATGAAACCTTCTCCAAGATCACCGCGCCTTCATGATTTTGAGGGCGGCTGTGGCAAGCCAGAGTATTCCATGGATGAAACGAATTCTGTTCTAGAACCGTTGAATCCATCGGCATTACTCATTTCCCAGCTAAAGCTCATTAAAAATGTAAAAGCTTCGTTTCCTAAAAAAGGATTTCTGCTGCTTTTTGTGCTATTCTGGGCCGCTTGGAGAAAAATGGTCATCAGTTTTATTCACTTACCCCTATGCCGTGAAATAACCCGCTTTCAAAAAAGCGCTCCACGCCCTGGATGATATTCCTGGTTAGTGCGTATTTTTGTTATGCTTTTAGCTAGCCCATGCTAAAGCTTTGTTTGTTGTTCTCCCACAGTGGTCTGGTAATCGGCTATGGAGAGGTTTAAGCTCCTCTTAGAACAGCTTCCAATATCCGATTTATGAATGCGAAATCCCTTTCCTGAGGATAGAACTCTCCCTAATCCCCACAGGAATGCAGAGATAATATCCATGGTTCTCCGAAGTAAACTATACATTACACACAATGCGCCGAGGCCTTTTGTGGTCATGACGGTGCGCACTCTCACCTTCTGCGGCTTATCTTCCGTGAGCCAGGGAACCCATATAACCAATACCTGAAGAACCAATGCAAGTGCGGGAACCATGGCTAGGGCATATGGAATAAGCCGGATGGTAACAAGTGCCGAAATTTTACTTCTATTAGCTAGCCTATCAGGGTGCATATCCGTCGAGAATCCCTCAACCGCTTGTCGAGGATTTTCGCCTGGTAAGTTGAGCTCTCCCGCGCGGACATTCACACTCGCCATGCGCGAGCCTCCTCTGCTCTCGCGCGTGCGTTCACTCGCGGCACTGCTTCCGCACAGCACAGAGCCATAATCGAGGAATTCCTCCACCGTTAACCCTGATGCCTATTCGCGTGCACTAACAAGGCACTAGACATAAGGCACCTTCTCGATTCGGTTGGGTTTGAATCAGTCGCCGAGTGATCTTCTGAGTTGAGCTCTTGTCTAGCACGAGTTTTCAGTCGCAGGGACACTGTAGGTGACCACAAAGGTAGCATTAGCACGGGGCAAGCGCGAGGCTTCGCCTGTGAAAAGGGTGTGGTTAGGACTCAGATCGAACCATATTCTTGGGCCGGCGGCAATCGTTCCCCTTCACTGCGGCTATGTCAAAGCTCACATAACAACTAGGCTGGTCATGGATTAGAGGCTGTCTGACCATCCCCGCCTTTATCCTAAACGACCAGCTCCCTCCCCACTTAAGGCCTTACCTCTAACCGTTCCGCTATACATATGCCGATCTTTGAACAGCGAGAGAAAGTGGATGCGAAAGAAGAGGTGAAGGTGTATATAGCCCTTGGGATAGCAGATTTTGCGCTATTAATTCCTTACGTAACTATTCCCTAAATCCCTTCTTCATATAAGTGGTGGGAAGTCACAATTAAGCCCCTCTCCCCCTATCCCACCAACGCAGTGCGGCTTCCTGGTCAAGAAATTTCTAGTGGATGGCCCTGATCTCTAAACCGTGTCCTAGAATATTGACCAGAATTTTGTTTAAAGAAGCTTATTTGACGAGTTAATTTGTACTTGACGTCGGTAGTCGTTCATGACCTGCTTTTTATAGCATCGCTAAAGCTCCTAATGACATGCGCTGCGAAGAACGTTCAACTGACGGCAACTTGTCCAGTGATAAGATGTGTGATAGTTGTACCCTAAACGCTGTGCACTTTATGAGAGCGCTCATCAGATCGCGAGATTCTGGAAGATTAGTTGCCTTAACTCGGAATCAATTTGTTAATGGCATTGAGGGCACTGCCGCAAATAATTTTAGCCTAACAATCCAAAAGTGCAGATCTGCCTGTCACAAGATAGCGTTGAAGTCCGACCGACGTCAAGTGCTTCATGCATTGTTAGGCCGATGTCAGACTTTGCGAATCGCGCGATTCGCTACTAGCGATTCGCGCGATTCGCTAGCGTCCGCGGTCGCGTTGCGGTACCAGCCAATTGAGTGATTCACTGGCCGCGACGCGACCGCAGACGCTAGCGAATCGCGCGATTCTGCAAGAAACAACGATGTCTGGACTTTTGTAGGACAAATTCACTGCAGCGAAGTCTTAGCTGGACAGTATGTAGTAGAGGCCGATGCGCTTGGTGCAGCCTTCTCAACCCTTGAGGTATTCACGGGTGACTAATGGTATCTTGCGTCCTTGTCAGTTTGACAGATGGCTTCTCGCGATTTTGTCAATCGGCATGAAATTCTGGCTTCTACATAGTGACGGCTCGTTGTTCTCAGCTTGATGCCGTCTAGTTAGGGGAATGTTGTCTCCTGGCCGTAGCAGTTTTGGTCTTGGTTTCATTTTAATAACTACTTGATTTTGTTTTGTTTCTTCTTTCAAATTTTGCTTGACTAACACGAGTTATGGTTTTGTTTGAGAGGACCAGAAGTGCAGTTCAAATAAGTAAATAAACAAATGTTTCGTCAACATGGAAGTACGGAGCCCACGAGCGCTACACAATCGACTTCTATTTAAGATCGTAGAGGGGAGCAAGGCGTTTTTGATATGTACTGAGATCGGTTATTATCCACCATGATTATTTATTTATTTATTTATTTATTTATTAGACGACACATAAGGCAGTCGTAGGAAACAATACAACGATCTTCCCTTGAATATAACCTAGTCATAGCTCAACAAATCTTTACTAGCCAGGCGCTTGAAAAGCACAACAGAGGGAGTAACGAGAGCCACATTAGATTTAAGAAAAGTTATTATTACAGGGGGGGCCAAAAAAAAAGACATTTTGCCTATGTCGGACTTCGGCTCTTTTTTCTTCGCAGAGATTGCTGTCGTTGACGGGAGTTCCTCAGCAGAGTATTCCCTAAGTGTTCCTCTATTAGTGTACGCAGGCTCTCCTTCACTGCCCTCACCGTCTTCAGAATATGACGTCATCTGTCACCGTCGTCAGGCTCAAGGAGGTCTACCGTAAGAGCTTCAGCCTGAAGCTCTTACGCAATTTCGTGAATCGATTTAATGTTGGATAGTTTTCTAGAGGCATTAGCTACCACTGTGCAAATCCCCTCGGAACTAGCTTTCCAGTAAGGGTCGTTATGGTACACGATCCTTCGAAGACCCCATTGAGATCGACCAGTGCACCATGTTTCCAGGGCTAATTCTTCTGATGCCGTCCACGTACGTGGCCACTATGAAGATTTTCTTATAGAATGGAATGCACTCTTTAATAATAAGTTGGAACCGTTCGGTCTGAGTTGAGTAAAATGTGCTTAAATCCATCTGGAAGTGGAGGCAAAATGTCTTTTTTTTGGCCCCCCCTGTATATACCCTGCACGACAGGTGAGCCTTCACTTAGTTCTTGGCGTTGCATATGAAATTTTCTCAGGCCCTCCTCTGGTTCTGGATTTTGCTTTGACATAAAATCTGGATGAATCAACACGGGCAATACCTGTCAACAACTTGAACACCATGCAAGCGTCATAAACTTTTCTACGAGAACATAAGCTATGCAAATGGAAACTTCTATTTCTGAAATTCGCTTGAGGCACACGAGCATATGTACCATTACCAGTCCTAATAAATAGTTTTCGAGTGAATTGAAGGCAGAATGTACGATGAAAAGTTAGCTCATTGTAAATATGGGTAGGAGTGGTCGATGAAGTAGGGACAAAGAAGAAAACATTCAAAACGGCCCGAAACCCGAGAAACGGGACCCTTTCCTTTGCTCTTTGATTTGCGCATTGAATCAATCGCTTGCCTCTCAACACCACGACTTCCCTGAATATCTAATCACTCGCCACGTATAGACCTGCGGCGAGTGATTAGATAGTCGGTGGGCGTACCCCGCCAACCGCGCCAAGAGTGAGCCATGCTAGATCGCCGAGGTCAATCTTTCGCTGCCGATTGCGCGTCGGTCAGCACCTTCAGGAGGTCCGCCTGTCTCCCAACTATGCAATCCTCCCCTTCACTTACCTTCCATCTTACTTTTGATTGGATAACTGCTGTTTTACGCCGCAGTTCGCGTTGCGAAAGTTATCACAAGAATGCTGAGTTGTGGGCAAAACTTTCGCCCCAGCCGGGATTCGTACCCGGATCTCTTGCTTTCCGGGCAATTGTGCCACCAGTTACACCATCGGGCATCAAGTTTTACCTACAACTCAGCATTCTTGTGATAACTTCCATCTCACAGTGGATTCCTCTTCCAGCATTTGATCGGGAAAAGTTGCGTCAGTTTCAGAAAAGCGGACCCCGGCAACAAGCGGAATAAACGTTAAAGGCGAAGAAAATTGAGAATTCCGCTTTATAATATTAAGGTCATTCTTCATAATGGCTAACAGCAGACATTTGTCGACTTACCGAGTCTTCGTCCATGAAAGTCGTCAGACACGGAGCGCTTCTTCGGAACGGTTTTGTGCATTTCAGAAAGGCGCGTGTATGCGAACACAGGAGTTAAGCTTTTTCATATCTGAGCGTTCCCGGCATTGTCAGGAGGAGCCGAGAACTTTTTGGGCATTTCTAGAGCTGCTCTGAAACGTGCTTCTGAAAAGGTGGCGCACGTCTCATTTTCTATTGGAGCAGAGAATTGACGAGCTACCTCACTGTTTTCAGTTGCGATTATGCGTGCTAGCGGATACGAGCCGAGGACGGGTCTAAAGCTTATTCAGACGAGCTTGAACCAGCAAGTTTTGTCGGAGGGCCTCTTACCGCCTACAACTTTGCATTCTCAGGAGCTTTTTCTAGTCTAAAAATGTACTTTTCTATGAAATGATTATCCGTACTTCCGCAATAGTGGTCAACCAAGTAGGTTCGCGGAGAATCTTACCTACAATTCATGCTACAATTCGTTGTTCAAACAACTCAGTCTATGCAATTTTACGCATTAGTTAGTCGCTCCTTTCCTAGTTCGACGATCTTTCATTCTCACTCTCTTCAACGTGAATCCTCAAAGAACCGACTCAAAAAGCATCCTTACCGACTGTTGTGGTTCTAATAGGTTCCTCCTTGCATTATTTACCACGTTGAGCATAAGGATTTGGGGCATCGGGGAAGTGATACCAACAACGCAGTAATCGCGGACCTAATCCTAAGTTTAGGCTGACCAATCCTTCGGTTCCAGGAACAGCTTAAATAATACGTAAACCGTTCTAGAAAATATTATTGCAGGATAAAAAACACATTGGCTTTCACACTAATGAGCCTTCCATTTTTTTCTCGTTTTGTGGATTGATAGACAGGTTTTAAGTGACATTGCATGCGCACGCCATGCTTTAGTTGTAAATGCTACTTTGTGTAGCATTGTACATTGAAAAATTATGTAAACTGTTGATTTTTAATTTTAAAAATTATATAAATTATGTTCATACAACACTGTTTCACCTATTGAAGAGCACTGAGAAAAAGGGCATTCCTTCAGATGGGCTCGCCTCGAGGCACATGGCGAGGAAGTCGAATCTACTTCTTTGAGTATTTTCCTCTAATAAAATATTTTCTAAGTTCTAAGGTTTTTTTTTCGCTCAAACCTGGCTGTTTTTCTTCAAAAACCTCTGGTATATGTTTAAATTTCGAAGCCTGGCTTATTTCAGAAAATAATCACGCTTAACCCAATAGTTTTTCACCCATCATCGATTGAATAAGCCGGCCGATTGTTTAACTCTTTAGGTGCAGCCGTACGTGTGAGGGACTCGGACAGAGACGAGGGGGAGGGTCGTAATATTTGGTGCAGTTGGAGTCGTATCTACCTTTCCTGTTCGAAGTATAAAGAGGAATTTCACCGGGAAGCTAGGAACCTTTTTTGCAAAATTTCAAAAAATTTTGGCTAAGATTTTGTCGTTTCGATACTCGTATATAATCTTACCCATTATCATTCAATCATGTATGATCCTCTTTCAGCTAATAGGTTCTTAAAACGAGGTTAGTCATTTACAGATCCTCGCATCCGCCCGAACGTATACTCCAGTTGCAGAAGCAGTGGCAAAGGTTGCGATGGCTTTGGAAAGTCGATATGAGATGTACTTTTTGATGCCTTGGGTGTGTGTCTAGGAGCTGCTCCCGAGCTGAGAACGATTCGGTCTCCATCTCTCTACCTGACTATGATGTTATAGATAGCTCAATTTCCTGAAGCCAATCAGTTCATTCATCAAATTTGAGAAGTAGTGTTCTCATGCTCTTGTTTACCTTATTTGTTTACCTACCCTCTAATATAGCAATAATTCATTCTAGCTTATCTACAATCAATCTCGTTTTTTTTTCACGGTTCCCTAAGCTTCTCCTCGTTTTCCCTTTTTGTTCATTTGTACTATTCCATATAAGGATGATTCTATCCAAATTCCCATTTTCATCGCGTTCATTAAAGACTCCATAAACTGTTCCATAATAATTCACATTTCCGTTGCCATAATGGTGTTCATATATCCTTGGGCGGAGCTGACGGGATAACCATAGCGCTGATCTCGTCATAGCCACGCCCACCTCCCTCCTCCTCGTTCCGCTCTCCGATCGGTCTTTGAAGAATCCTACGGCTACAACTGAAATTATCTCCTTCTGCGCAACTACGTACATCGTCTGAGTTCACCCCAAACGACCGTACTCCTATCGTATTACCGTATTCTTTCTGTGGCTATTGTATTCTTCGTCAATCGTTGCGTACTTCGTGTCTGAAGAGGATTACCCACTCTGCCGTCGTGATGGCCGTTGAATACGAGGTATTTGCTCCTAGGTACAGTCCGGTCATGTCGGCTATTGACATGGAACACTGTGAATATCAACCGGACGGCATACTGTACTGTCCACAACAAGAACCGCCTGGAGTCGCCTATTACGTCCGAAATGTTTATCCTCCTATACAGGTACGGTTTTTTCTTTCTGCCTTACTTCTTTCCACCGTTTTGCATACGTTTTTTTCTCACTTTCAAAGGGCATTCTCATGTCTGTCAAAAGAGTTCTTTCCTTTTTCGTGGAACTGGCATCAATTTGATTGGCATTTTGTTAAGTTGAGATTGCTTTTTCATACTGACATTTTGAGTGATATTTCTCAGCTTAACATTGGCGACTTTAAAACCTCAACTGGGAAACCATTGTCGAGCTCCTCATTGATCCTTAATCTCTTGAGACCATTTCAAGAACTTGCTGAAACTTAGGATGACAAGGGCCGCTTCTCCAAATCCTTTGAACAGTTCAAAAATCGCACTTGCTGTATTCGCGTCTGTATAATGCAACAATGTGAACAGTACCTCTACATACAAATTAGGCAACTAACCATAAATATTCGTCATCCAAAATAGCTGGAAATAGACGAGTAGGAGCAGGGCAGGCGATGGGGGATCTCTGAACTTGAGTTCTTT
>MU892253.1:0-10987 GCA_036418205.1 Ostertagia ostertagi
ACAAAAAGCCCGTCAAGACCTGGGACTGCTAAGGCGGTGATTCGCTAAATTAAAGAGATTCATTTGCCTATACCCTTGGGCAGCTCTTGCTTTGTGACCAGGTGATTAATCCTATTGGAATCTCGGAAGTGAGTGCTACAGTAGCCTTTTGTCTATGGCCAAAATTGGATCCATGGAAACGATTCCAGACAGTTGTTCAGGGCACAAAAGCCTCGTTCTACACCTTCGCAATCAGGTGTTTTCTAGCTCATTTGTTGGTACGTTAAATCGTTACCTACCCTAAAGTCTTTGACGCGTACGCCACCGTTTATCCCCCCCCCACCTGAAACCGAAATCCTTATCCGATGCAAAACAAGGACAGGTTTTATCGATGCAAAACAATGACAAGTGCTGCACGATCCAATGCTATAATCATTTGAAAAAGGATGATATTTAGTGCTACCTCGAATTTGCCGATGCAAAACAATGACAAGCGCTACGTGAACTAATTTAAAAAATGGTGATATCAGGGGTCCATCATGAACTATCAAACTGCTTACGAAAACAAGGTAAAAATGCAGAAATCCAGTAGGAAAGGAGGTATGGCCGCGTTCAGCCTTCCCTGGAAAAAGCTTGGAGCACTATATGCAGTCTCTCGAATTCCAGGTTTTGCTTTCATATGGAAGGAATAGGCGATGCGATTTGATGGACGATAGAAGTGATATCCTCCTAAGTATTGATAATCGCAAAAGTGGGAGTTTTCGCAGCAGGAAAAGGAATACAAGCTTACTTTATCATGAAAAGTGAGTTCCATGCTATTGTAACGCTACGCTTTGTACTAGAAATGGGTGGTAAGAAACTTTTTGAATATTCTTCTTTTTGAAATATCTATTTTTGAATGATGGTTGTTTTTTGAAGGAGGATTCCACGATGATTTCGAAGGCCAAAAAAGGGAAACTCAACCTAATGGAGAAACAAAAGCCGTCAGGCTTCGCGAATCGGACGTCGCGGTCACATCGCGGCCAGCGAATCGCTCGATTCACAAAGTCTGACATCGGCCAGATCGACTTCTTGAGGATGGCGACCGACATGCAGTTCCCTGAGAAGGACATTCTCCGGCGACATGCAATTTCCTGGAAGGATATGCCCGGCGACCTAGCATGGCCCTCCCCACCAGCGCTATCGGCGCGGCACGCCCACCGACTGGCTAACCACTCGCCGCAGGTCTCTAGCCGTTTAGAAGAGAGCGTTAGCGTTGAAGAGGGCAGCACCGATGAGAGTCGCATCAATGCGGAAATCAACGGGCAAGGAAGGGGTCCCATTTCTCGGGTTCTACCGTTTCTCATGGTTTTTCTTCATCTCGGCACCACTGACCACCCCTGCCCTGTTCTCAAAAGGGCCTAATCGTAAGGCCTTTAAAGCCGTTCGATCAGCCGTTAGGTTGAGTGCAGTGGGATGGTTACATTCGCAATTTTTGGATGAACCGCATTTGGTGCGAGGGTGCAGAAATAATCAGAACTGCTATTCACAACGAGAAAAAGTTTGAACTCATTTTTTAATATAGCTTTTGCCCTCCACTGTGGTAGAGTGTACATTCTCTTACGAGCTATGAACTCTGAATGTGAAAGTGCAGCGATGCAACGAAAAACATTCCACGGGCTCTGCCCATCCGCAAAACCCGCCCTCCATTTTGTCCCAACAAACTCTTGATAGGCTTGTACGGTAAAGTGGTACGGATTTGTCTGATAGTGCTGCTTTTGAGGAAGTCTATAGGGACTTTGAATCTTTTGTTCTGGAACGTTGCAGAACTAAACGATCACGTGTGGGAGAGCGTTCCACACGGTGTCATTTGAATCGGCAAAACCCGGCCTCAATTTTGTGGATCTGCGCAGTTCGTTATGAAAAGGTTCGTACAAGTACATAGTCCCAAAATTAGGTTCAATTTTTCGCCTTCCTAGTATTGTGCAGGACAAGCATACACACTCTTTGGCGCTAGAAATTATACACGTGAGAATCAAGGACCGACATTTGACAGGAAGTGGATATTGGAGCATGACGCAAATGTTACCTAGTATCAACGACAACATGCACTGCTGCTGGTGTTTTTTTCACTTCCTCACACGGCCAGAGAAATGAACTCGACGACCAAAACCTCCTTTGTGTAGGGGATCGAGCTGGAAAGGGAATCGTGGTTGGTCTAACTAATGGTAAGGTCCAACGAGGATCCCATGTGGAAAGTGATCCTTTTCAATATGTTCTGCCTTCCTGACTGTTCTCGGAACGGAGCTTGTTAAGGTGTTTTGCCCGGCATTGATTCGTAAGGTACTGAACCTTTTGCTCTTCCGAACAAGACGACGAAGACTTCACGTCGTCAACGGTAGCCCACAGTTGCTAATTTGAGGCGCTTGTAAACTATCCCCATTTGCCTGTGGTTGCGCTTGGCGCATGTTCGGCGCTTGAGCCCGAAGAGATCGCCTACTTCTAACGGTCCACTATAGAACAATCTGAATTCGCACGACTCCGAAAAGTTTGTGGCCAGTATGCCCTAGCGGCTCCTCATGCGCACTTGGGCATTCCTTACCTCGGCCAAATACCTGCAGAAAAGGCAAAGAAAGAATACACGAGACGTTGATCCCCACGCGCTCTTGCCTGAGAGTGCTGGCGGCCACTACGCTCTTACTCCCACTCATAACTCTACAAGAGGGGAGCCGAAAGCTATTTCTCAGCTTCGAAAGGGTCAGTCCCCCACTGCGCGACCGCCTTCCAAGCGGTCGGTCAAACGGAGCAGGTTCTATTAGGTTTTGGAGAGAGGTTCGCAATTGGGGTTAAAGAAGGCCAAATCTTCAAAGGGATCGCATTCTTGGATGGGGGGGTCGCGATTGCGGGAGAGAAATCGCTTGAGGTTTTCTGTAATAGTGAACACACCAATATTGACAAAAAAATATGAGGGAAAACGAACAAAATTAAACATCGATATCTTGAGCCTACCCCCTCCACCCCCTTTTCACGAGGTGATTGTGACGAAAAAGTTTTGGGGAGGGGGGGTGAGTTTGAGTGTGTCGGATGTGTCGACTTGGTCTTCGGAACGAAATGCTGTAGAAGACGGCCATTGATCGTGGGGAGTGGTCGAAGTGCGGGGGAAGTCTGGTGATCCTACTCGCTTGCTGGGGTGGGGGGTCGGTCACAAATGAGGAGGTCGTAAAAATTCAAAATCAGGTCAAACGCATCTGCTTACGACCCTTCTTGAAAGATACTGCTCCATCGTTTACCGTAAAGGTATACTGACCAAGAAACGCGCTGGGTTTCGGAAACGTTGCCGAGAACATAGCGTTACCACATTTAATTGAAATGGCAACCAAATTTTCTTGAAAGTCTGGTGAAACTTCTACATAGTAGAATTCTAATTCTTTCTGCAAATTTTTATGAATGTGGAATTAATTGATACTTTCTCTTAGATAAATCCCTGAATCTCACCAATCACACTTCTCATGCTTGAAATCCCTCACCGACCTTGGCACTCGAATACCCCCCATCTCGCTCCCCAGCTATTTCCTCCGTGGAACCTCCACGCAAACTCAAAAAGTCTTCTAGGTGTCTCATCGACACCTCCTTGAGGGATCAAGAGTGTAAAGCCGTTTTGAAAGGTGCAAACAATCACCATCAGCCGTTTCCTTCGGCACCATCCCACTATCATCGAGTCCGTAAAGAACAGATCTGAGAGCTATCCAAGTATCCTGTTCAGGAATCATGTCGCGCGGCGTCGAAAAAGCTAACCAATTCGATTTAGAGTTGCATTACCCTTGAATGCAAGTTTTTAGACAAACTCTTATCAATAAGTAGTGGTATCACTCGTGGTGGGGCCAAAGTGGTGTAAAGGCGAATGCGCTGCTTACCGCACTCAAGGTACGAGTATTATATCCAGGATATCGCATGCCGTCCAAATGCATTTCTTTAGAGTTGGCCAGCGGTACTACGAATTATCTGTAGAGTCCGAAAGCATGACTTGTCCATCGGCTGGTCTCACAATTCATTGGTATAATAGGATAAATCGGCGCATTGAAAATTCGCACAGTGTCCTCTGAGAATGAATCGTAGATAAGCCATTGCTATCAAAAGGGCTGGTCAACGCTGAACGCTTTATTATTCATGTATTCAAATAACGGGTCCGGAATGACAATATCGGTAGAATGAACATGTTGTGTTGAAGAAGACGATCATTATCCCTTCAGATCAAATTTCGCAGAAAATAATACTTTCTTCAAGGATCGCAAGTCGATGGATAGTGCGCAGAGCTGGCAGCTAGTCAAAAATTTGTCCCCAAAGAGAGTAATGCGAATAGCCCATAGCCCACTGGTTTTGCATTAAACGAGTGTCATAGTCATGGTCTGGTGGTCAAAATACTAATACAAACAGATCATTGTTATATTTTCATCCGCTTCGGAGAGTGGGGATAACATATGCCTATAAACTCAAGTCAAAGGTTCAAAGAAACGGTGTCAAACACGAGTCCAACAACGTCAACAGTTGAGCAGCGATACAGTCATGGTAGGCCGTTTCGGAATCGGCGAATTCGTTAGCATACTTTGTATCACCGTTAGCAATACAGGGGGGGCCAAAAAAAAAAGACATTTTGCCTATGTCGGACTTCGGCTCTTTTTTCTTCGCAGAGATTGCTGTCGTTGACGGGAGTTCCTCAGCAGAGTATTCCCTAAGTGTTCCTCTATTAGTGTACGCAGGCTCTCCTTCACTGCCCGTAAGAGCTTCAGCCTGAAGCTCTTACGCAATTTCGTGAATCGATTTAATGTTGGATAGTTTTCTAGAGGCATTAGCTACCACTGTGCAAATCCCCTCGGAACTAGCTTTCCAGTAAGGGTCGTTATGGTACACGATCCTTCGAAGACCCCATTGAGATCGACCAGTGCACCATGTTTCCAGGGCTAATTCTTCTGATGCCGTCCACGTACGTGGCCACTATGAAGATTTTCTTATAGAATGGAATGCACTCTTTAATAATAAGTTGGAACCGTTCGGTCTGAGTTGAGTAAAATGTGCTTAAATCCATCTGGAAGTGGAGGCAAAATGTCTTTTTTTTTGGCCCCCCCTGTATATAAAGCCTATATCCAATCAATCGCCTCAAATGTGCAACATCTATGTACAAGCTTACCACGAAACTTCGTCCGTTCTGGTCCATCGCCTTCGTTTATCGTGAAAAGCAGAAGTTGGGAAAATTCCTCGTCAATATTTTGTCTTCAAAGAGGGCAACTAAGGAATATCTTTGTCTCCCGCATCCTTCCTTTACCTACAAGGAGAAATTGTTATCGAATTTTGACCTTCAAGAGTTAAAATGACTTCCTTCTCAATGTCTATCAGAGGAAGCTGCTTCAGGGTAGAATAGGAACTGTAGAGGAAAGAATGACAAGCTTAGCTTCCTATCGACTGATGAGTATGTTTACCACAATTGGAGAATTACCACACAGAGTCAAAGAACTATGGAAGTGGCTACAATGTAGATTTTGCAGGAAACTGTGGCAGCAAAGCAGACAGACATGTGACATTCGTAAAGGAAGGAAATATGGGTGAATGAGCTGATGGAAATGCTGTACCCAAGCTCCTTTGTTGACAACACATACATGTGAACAACATAGCGACTTTAAACTCGCGCACGGACTGCATATTCTTAGCCAGCGCCATAAAACATTTCGGTGTTTTTATGTCTCCGCATCATGAAAACAAGGAAGCACCAGCTATTTGCATTTTAGGATGCGCCTCATCTTTCATTCAGATTTGCAGTGGCATCTAAAGGCGGTTCAATTCACAAAAGTGCCCGTCGAAGCAAGTTAGTTCACTCAAGGCGTCGGTATAAGTCTGGACGATCATACCACTGAAGGAAGAGGGGCGTCCTAGAACCGAAAAGTGGAAGACCTGATCGGCTCTAATCTGCTCGGATCTGGGGTACGATCGCTGAACTAATCGCGTAATAAGCGGTATCACTAGCCACCACACTACGTCCGTCCCCTCGATCTCAGGGGTGGCTAGAAAGCAATGTTTTGCCTTTTGTTGTTTTATTTCAAATTTTGCAGCATACAAAGCAAAGCATATACTGAAGGAACATACCTTAACAGAGAAGAAATTCAAGAGACATCCAACTCCAAAATGTTCCTGATCTTGAGTTTTATACGAATTTTGCAAAAATTGACAATGATGGAACCAATTAGTTCCACTAGGGAATGGCAAGTCTCCATATTTTTTCGAAATTCGAGAAATGAACGTCGGTAACTTTGTGCTTATGGGGGGGGGGGGGGGGGGGGGGGCGAAAAGGGGGGAAAAATTATTGCGCCTATTGGGCCACCTTGTGGAAATAACTGCTTTGGAAACTGAGACCAAGAATCAAAAGGTCGTAAAATGTCAAGTAAAAAGGCCATAAAATGTGAAGTTGAGGAACTTGCCTACTTGTCGATGCCGTAATATAATAATTTCATTGCTTTCTGTTGGAGGAGCAATGACGTCAAATTTGAGAAATTTGGTTGACGGATTCATGGTTAGAATTCTTCAACTGCACAGCGCAAATGAGAACTCTGAACTGATATCTGCTACTCTGCTCATTAGAACGAGGTGCGTTATTACAGCAAACTTGTTGTCCTATAATCATTAGGATTAAGAAAAAAAGGCAGTGTTCACATTTTGCTGCCGCCACCTTACTGAAAATAGCCTGTGTTTTTCCCCTTTAAAATTTTTCCGCAAAAGTAATCTGGTCAGAAATCGGCCTTCCGCGGATCCTTTACCCGGAGGATGAAATTATCCTTTTGACCCGTAAACGCCTGCCGTCCGCACAACGAGTGCCGGTGTTAGAACATCTTATGAGATCCAATTTGGTGGAAACCTGACGGCAGGGGTAGAATAGAAGGCCGTAAAGCGGTACAGTTCTACTTTAGTGCTTGACAAATGCGTGCTATTCTTGTTCTCTGGGCCAAGCTACTCTTGAAGCAAGTTTCTAGCTGAATCTTGACAAGGACATAATTTGGGATAGATCATAAATTGAGAAAAGTTTTCAAAAAAGGGTTAGGAAGAAATTGATGTCATAGTCCTTCCAGACTGTCCTCAACAAGTGGAAATTGAATAGTTATTATTATCTTCATCTCTAATAATATGCAGTTGCACAGACAAAGGTACAAATTAGAAAGACATGTAATTATTTCTTAAATTGAAACTCGCTGACAAGTTATAAATAAGTGCTGAACACTATTAAGTAGCCACGAGAGCTCCACACTGAACGAAAAGGAACTTGATTCCAAGATTCTGTCAAAGCTGGGCCGTGCCTCCAACAAATGTTTAAGTCAAACTACTTGATGAAAATACAGTGCGCGTCAATTGTATATGCCACCCCCTGATTTTTTCAGTTTTCTGACTTATTTGGAAATTTCGTAAATCGGCATAGCAACCATCGTTTTCGGCGTGTCGGAAAACTAAGAATGGTGTTGTTTGATTTTGGTTAACGCGTGGATTTGAATTGCTCTGTTCTTTTGAAGAAAATGGGCCGCGTCAATTGCTTATGCCATCCTAAAGTTTCTTCAGAATTGCTTACGGTGTGCATGCAGTACAAATGAGAAAATCCTCCACTTATGCAATGCACACAAATGGTGGAGCATTTATAACTAATTAGTTCGGAATATTAGCCCTGATACTGGACGGTAGCAGCATGAAAACGCTTTATCAGAGAAAGTGCTGTGTGCTCACTCTTGCGATCGCTCCTGCTGCTTATTGTAGAACTCATCGAGGAGTGTATCCAGGCAAAACTGGGGAAATTGAAGTGCTCAAGGAGCTCTTAAATTCTCATTTTCCCGCTTCGAATCCGTGGTCAACTTTATTTTGTGGTCTTGGCTCCCTGCGAAGCTCGAAGCGTTCACGCTCACAAAGTCTCTTTTTAGAGAGAACATGACTCGTACCTACTACCCGTCTGGTACCCATCACTGAACTCGATCGAAGTTTTCTTATCAAGGCGAATGCAATGATTGGCCCATGCCACCAGTTACTGTCTCCCGTGTTCAAGTAATTACTGACAACGTGGGACCGCCATGTCATCATTTCGCTATCTCGGTACGGAAAATTTTTCCAGAGAGAATCCGACAAAGTTCGGCGATGGGTACTACGCGGATTGTGAGTGCAACTCATATTCTCTCTGAACAGAGACTTTGTGAGCGTGAACGCTTCGAGCTTCGCAGGGAGCCGAGACCACAAATAAAGTTGACCACGGATTCGAAGCGGGAAAATGAGAATTTAAGAGCTCCTTGAGCACTTCAATTTCCCCAGTTTTGCCTGGATACACTCCTCGATGAGTTCTACAATAAGCAGCAGGAGCGATCGCAAGAGTGAGCACACAGCACTTTCTCTGATAAAGCGTTTTCGTGCTGCTACCGTCCAGTATCAGGGCTAATATTCCGAACTAATTAGTTATAAATACTTCACCGTTTGTATGTGCAGTTGCACCAAGTGGAGCCGGTTTGTGCATCATTTAAACTGGCGTGCACATCGGCGTGGTGAATTAGCCGTCCAGATGACATGAGAAAATTCTGGAAGAAACTGTTAGGAGTGGCATAAGATTGATACGCGCCAATATTTCTTCAAAAGAACGAGTGGCCAATTGAACACCTTCAACCCCTTAACCAAAATCTCAACTACATAGCGTCTCATTTCCCCGACATCGCTTGTAAAACGATTGGTTGCTACCTGCGCACCGGTATTAGTTGCACAATTTTCGCAAATAAGCAAGAAAACACTGGAAAAAATCAGGGGTCGGCGCATATAACAATTGCGCCACGGTGCAATAATTGGGTTGCCGGCGCATAAATGACGCGTAGCGTTTTCTTTTTGACGCTTACGCATTCTAAGAGAATACAGTTATAACCCAAGAAACTTACATATACCATTCGAAAGGTTCTGCGCCCTATAGAGTACTCTGTTTGGCCATTTTTCTTCCTGTTCTGTAAATTGTACTGAGATATGGCCTGGGTAGGAAGATGGGATAAAAGGGGGGGCGGAATTCATGATAGGAGCGAAGAAGAAGCTGCCAAAATAGGAGTTTTTTTTCGGAATCCATCGTCATCATCGAACCTTACTCCGGTCGTCCCTTAATTTCAAATCAAATTCACGTCGTACATATTGAAAATAATGAGGATTCTAGAAACGGGCTCAGTACCCTTTTTTGATTTCTAAACCTGGTAATTTCTTGCGAAATGGAACGAAAGTCGTAAATAATGATGAGAAGAATAATCTGGGACCCCCATTTACTAAGGTCGCCAGTTCTCTCAGGTGAC
Organism: Ostertagia ostertagi; assembly: GCA_036418205.1. Classification (NCBI taxonomy): domain Eukaryota; kingdom Metazoa; phylum Nematoda; class Chromadorea; order Rhabditida; family Trichostrongylidae; genus Ostertagia; species Ostertagia ostertagi. The sequence goes on from MU892253.1 coordinate 9,291, forward strand.
TTTCCCTTTCGATTTTTCTCTGAATTGGCAAGGGTGCATAGCGGAAGCCTGAATGATATAAACGTAAACAAAAATAACCGTCGGTGAACCCGAAAAACAAGGACTCCCTCTCTTTTCTTTGAAATGATGGAGGAATGTGTCCGGGCGAGTTGTCTGAACTTGCTTGTTACGTGGCTCCACTAGTCTGCGCGTATTTAGCTGCTAGCGGCCCTAATCCGCTTGGTGTGTCATGGCGTGTGTGCGACGCAGAATATCTCGTGCCATCAGGCTCATAGTTTAAGCCGCATTTAGCTCACTTTGTCAGGGCCCTATGCACTAATGTCGCCGCAAAATGCGAGCGCGCGACAACGGCACCAGCTGGCATATAAGCATGAGCGGCTGGCTTCTAAATGCTACGAACTTAGATATGTTCAACGTATTTATTTGATTGGTCTGTTGATATTTGTAGACTGAATTTTTTCGATGACGTCTTGCGAAACCGGACAACAAAAAGCAGTAGTAGTGAACGAGGGATACTCAGCAGTGTCGTTACCTTTCTTGTGTGTCACCTCCATCTGGAATCCGCAGCGGCATTGCCAACGCGATTTGGAGAATATGTGGCGTAAGCGAATTTTATGACCAAGCATGATATGATGATGATCATATCATGCTATCATGATATGAGGATGATTAAAATGAATTTTAGCCCAATGAAGCAGACAAAGTGAAAAAGGGTTGCTATCACATTAGAATGCGAAACTGGGCTGAAAATTTGTCACCTACTGCATCCTTAGAAGCACTCATAAATGCAGAAATCGTTCACGAGGTCACGTAGTTGGAACTCGAAATATTACGAGGCTTCTGCTATGCCTTCCTCTAGGAACCACAGTTTTTCCCGAGTTTTCGAGCCTGCTCTTGATTTCCAGTTGACCGTACAGAAAAGTATTGGTACTGGCTAGGATATTTTTTCAAGTGATAAGTCCCCGTACGCCATGAAGCCGACTAAATCTTTTTTGTAGATTTTCTGCTAAATGGCCAGGTTCACAATCTTCCTTGAATACTTTCAACCAAAGTAGTTGAGGGAAGTGATCATGATGGTCGGAGCCGCACGGTTTTATGGAAAATGGCGAATGTTAGGGAGCGATCCTCGCTCCCAGCGCAGTGAGGTCTCTAGTCTACTAATGACGAGCCATGACGTCACCAAAACCGCTCCTCCCTTCAGCCATCGTCATCACAGTTTTTATCAAATGAAACGGTGTTTGAACGAAATGACTGATTAACAAAAAATATTTAACGTTTCACCAATTCGCAAACTCGCAAAATAGTACATACGCAATATTCCAATGCTTAAATTAATAATAATTTTTTGTTGTGAATATCTCTCGGAGAAATCACTGTTGCCATGCGTCATTTGAGACGAATGCTCTGCCAATGAGCTTCTCAAATAAGATCAAAAAAGAAGATAAGGAATGACAAACCATGCTATCCGAAACGCGAATCGCTTCAGCATCGTCACATGGCGTTTGCTTGTTAGGAGGTATACTGAAACAGTCAGGAAAAAATACGTCTGGACGGATGTTTGCATAGATAGCAAGAACAAAGACTTCGCCAAGCTCGAATACATCGTGGAAGCGGAGCACAAGTGAAATTGCGTCACGGGAAGTGGAGCTGGAGAACAGGAAAAGTTGAACGAGCCACAAGAGAAGGAGGAGGCGTTG
>MU892256.1:0-10945 GCA_036418205.1 Ostertagia ostertagi
TGGTGCGAAGTGGGCCGGCAGTAAGAAAAAAGGAAAAGAATCCGTCGAAAACGCTTAGGTTAAGGGCTCACTCACCTTCCTAATCGGCTGTGCTAAGGGAATGAGAGACTAAGCGCGGAGAGGAGAGTATGAGGCGAGAGAGCGCTACAGATGAGAGAGCGCCAGACAACAGCCTGATAAGAGAAAAAATCTGCAGCTTCAGCAGCTTACTTTGCAAGGCCCAAGCGCTCTTGTCGGTTGGTTTCCGTGCACGGAACGCCACATTTGTGATTGTCCTCTAGGGTCTATACTACAGAAGCGTTCACACGACCTCTGCCTGGATTGTGCCTTCAATCCACTGTTGTTTCACAAAATCTCACCAGAGGAGAAGATTTTCTCGTAGAGAAGGAATTTATTTTGAACTTAGACGAACTACATTCATTTCGACAGCCCCCGGGGTCATCAGTAAAGGTTGACGAATTAAGCGATATTTAACTTGGTGGTGAAAAATAAAACATATATGTGAGAATAAATGTGTTAAAAGGCACAACCCAGGCAGAGGTCGTGTGAACGCTTCTCTTCGGTCTGTAGTATAGACCCCTAGAGGACAATCACAAATGTGGCGTTCTCGTGCACGGAAACCAACCGACAAGAGCGCTTGGGCCTTGCAAAGTAAGCTTTCTCTATCAGGCTGTTGTCTGGCGCTCTCTCATCTGTAGCGCTCTCTCGCCTCATACTCTCCTCTCCGCGCTTAGTCTCTCATTCCCTTAGCACAGCCGATTAGGAAGGTGAGTGAGCCCTTAACCTGAGCGTTTTCGACGGATTCTTTTCCTTTTTTCTTACTGCCGGCCCACTTTCGCACCAATACATTCGCATTCGTGTGCAAGAGCCACACCAATGCGATCCTGGGGCATGCCTTTAAAAGAAGAGCTGAACTTGATCACCATCCCGCAATGATGGAGTTAGTGGAGGGTGGATAGCTGTATGCCTAACTATAAGATATTTAAGTGATCCACGAAGGCAATGATCAGAAGCCAAGAATCACACGGAAATATTTGACCATAACTTCAAATCTTTACGCGCTTCACTGCATGTGATCGACAACGACTTGAGTATAGAAGTGAAAGTCTTCAAAATGTGAGGTATGAAGCATTCGAAATAGATCAGTTTCTTATCGGCCATCACATTCAAGCGCCACTAAGATTCGGATGGAAGGGGAATGCGCCCCGCACTCGAATATCATGGCCTTTACGATGAAATGCGAGCAATTCATAATATATTAACAATCTCCAGCGCTTTCTGTCCTCCTAAACAAGTCTGGTACCAAGTATTCGAGTATAAGACTGGAGACTTGGTCAGCTTCGTCGAAATTAGACCTGAAATTTTGATCCCCGAATATGCGCGTAATAATCGCTCCACTTGCCAATACACCACCTCATCTCAGAAGTAAAATTTTAGAAAAGAAAAATCACTCAGTTCTCAGTTCAGTTTTCACTCAGTCTGTCACAACAAGAAATCATGGGACTTCTTTGGAAGCCTACAAGGTGCTTCTTACATCTTTCAGCATAAAAGTGGCTCGGAGTGGCACTATGTCGAGAACGGACAAAGTTTCGAATGCTCGCTGACGTGAAGATGGGCATGAAAGCCTGGCAAAGTATGCGAAATCGCGCAGGGAAACGAAAAGCGTCTCGACGAATATATCATTTCTCACCCATTCGAGTTGATTTATCCGTCAATGACCCGGCTTCACACCTATCGGTCTGCCTTCTTCTATCTCGATGAGATCTAAAGCCTACTTTCCAATGCGTGATGATAAAGACGTCCTCAATGCCACGACAACAAGAGGAGCAGTTGATTCACAATCGAAAAAGAAGCACAGAAGCGAAGTCAAACTTGAACATCACACGAACCTTGTTTGCTGAGGAAGTTGACGTTCGCCAAATGTTGCAGATATTCGAGCACGAAAAGAAGTAGGAAGCGTTAATGATGCTTCTTCTCGTCTGTTGTCTTCATTGCTGAGGATCATGCTGAATTACAAGATGTAAAAGTCTAGTCATGACCGGAACAAGGAAGTTTTGACGATACAGTGCCGACATTTAACAAAATTTTGTCTCTGAATTGATTGTTTCGTTATGATGATTTCCAAACAACTTCGTTTTGCCGTCTCGTTCAACTACATCGGTTAGATTTGCGTTCAGTAAGCAACGCACTTGAAGCCCACCAATCATTTCCTGGGATGCGCCACGCATTCTAGTTCTATCCAAATCGTGCAAGTAATTGTATGCGTATTAGTCTTCCTAGTGACTTGTAGCATACAATCGATGACAAGGCAACAGTTCTGTCCTCGTGAACGGACCGGTACCAATTAATCCAAACGAGGGAAGGTAGACATTGTTAACGTGGACTAAATTGACCCGAAATTTCGTCCACGTACCATGTGTGAGAAAGCGGCGCCGCTTACTACTGCACCGCCTGCGCCCTCAAAGCAACAGTCCCAGCAGGGTTTTTACCTTCGACACTAATGGTGTGGAACGATGCGCTAGCCCTGGTCAAGAACATAGAAGTGTGATGAACAAAAAACTCCTTGGAAAGCCGTTAGAAAGGGAGCTGAACAGCTTCGTGGGCGTGGTCAACAATCAGCTGCAATCACTTTCAGCAGTTGATAACACACGCCTATCGTAGTGCGTTCAACTCCCTTTCTAGCGGCTTTCCAATGGTGAGTTTTGTTCAGTCACACTCTCTTATGTTCTTGACTAGGGCTAGCGCATCGTTCCGCACATTAGTGTCGAAAGTAAAAACCCTGCTGGACTGTTGCTTTAAATTGTACCGTACTCGAACAGGGGTCAACGCACGGAGACACAGACGGCTCGCGGGTGGCGAGAGTGAATGCCGGCGCGGAGAGCGGTCAACATCGGTCCAACGTCGCTCCAATATCGGTCCAACGTAACGGTTGACCCTGCCTCCAGATGCCATGACTATTGTTGCGGGTTTTGTTAATAACTGCAGTATTCTCAAGCATCTCCCGTCTTGCAAACTTGGCATGTTACTTGAAAGTTTCTTGGCATTCTTGTATCTTACGAGGCTGTTGACTTGAGCATTCTTCTTCAAAAATTGCTAAGTGAATGGTAATAGGGGGAGAGGGGCAGGGGAAGAGTGATTGTGTAGCCGAAAATCGACGTCGCCACTGGAATGGTCTAGGATCATATCCAAATGCGATGGGTTTTATTGAGCCTAATTTCTTCTGCGATCATATAATACAAGGTCGAACTCGTTTGTGGAAACAAATAAAAATAAAACAGAATGCTTGGCGCACACCGGAAAGAAAACTTGCCAATGCGAATTGTTTTTGTGCTTTTCAATTTTTTTGACATTTTGGTGTTGTGAAGTCGAGTAGTGCCAGAATGTTTTTGAAAAAAATCAATAAAAATTAAAAAAAATGAAAAAAATCTAAACGCGAAAACTATAAGAGAGCAGTTGAAAGTAACCTTCCTTATTACAGAAAATGAACTGGTAGCCGAAAAAATAGAAAACCGGAGGAAATTTATCGGTATTACCAAAACAAATGCGAAACAGACAAGGGACTAGGGATGATTTTTTTTACCCTACAATCAAACTCTTCAAAGAGATTCTGCACAGATCTTAATATTGAGCGGAATTCTTGTGCCAACGAGGTTTTTAGATGCGAGATTCAGGTAAGGGCCCTTAAGGACAAGGGACTTCCTATCTAAAATCTTCTTTCGGACAAAAATAACATTCAAGCCATCCTCTTCCTGAAGGTTTCAGAAGTCTTCTCACAAAGTACCCTATATATAAGATAACTCCATTCCTCATTACTTTGTTCATATTGTCATGATTCTTCGGTGTTGTGGTGCACCTCAGAGTGCAAAAATAAACAAATACTCAAGTGCAGTTGGGGGGGGGGGAGGGGTGAGAATCGTTGATGTAATAAGTGCGGTGCAAATTCGTCACGGCACGAAGCATCCAATTTTTCGATTTTTTTTGCAAAGGAGAACGCTTCGGAGCGGTTGGGACCTTTTGCTCGTGCAAAAAATGAACAAGTGAATATCGAAATGGAATGTCTGCCCAGTGTTTTAACCTTAGGTGCTCCCACCCAACTACCATTGACCTTAAATAAATATTGCTAGGAGGACACCTGTGATAATTATGGATCTAGGGGAATTATGCCAATAAAGAGTGGGAATCGGAGGAACCTTGACGTGACTATTCACGGAAGTTTTACCGGTAGAGCATAGCGAAAATTCAAGAGGGAATGAAGCAAGCCTCGTGAGACCGAAAATTCAAAATCGATAGCAGAGCGCTCATAGTCCAAGCAGAATCGTCCGTGCCGCACGGAGCATCAAGGATGCACAAAACGATCCTCCTGCGTCTTTAGTCTATCGATCGCACAACTGAAACTGAAAACGCTCCGACAGCCACTCGCAATTGTGCCACCGCGTCGCCTCATAGAGGGAAGTTTATAAAAGGAGTAGCTTTGTACTTTTCCCTCCAAATCCATCATCTCTAAAAGTGCTGGAAGTTATAAAAGGACGCTGGTTGAAAAATAAAACAAATTTCAAACGAAGAGAACAAATAAATCATGATTACTGTATGCACTTCTGGAGAGTTTCTATAGCTATGAGTGATGAAAGCTATTGAAACTTCTTCTAAGATAAGTCGTCTAGTCCTTTATTCAGACTTATAAGCACACTGAACACTGGTGATAACTACTGGGGTGCGCCGCGCACTCAACTTGCACTCAAAGTCGTGAAGGAATTGAATGGGTGGGGGGCTTTTGAAACACCTATGAAGTCCTGTTTTCGATCTACCACTGGATATTGACTACATCACATTAAAAGGATGAAGGATAAAACTTCGGCAGCATTCGGCCTTTGTGAAATGTGCCACGCATTATACTTCCGTGCAAAATTGCAGTGGAATATGGAAACGAGAAATAGTCTATCGGGGCCTTGCAAGATTCAGCAGCTGACGTTTCCATCCCTTCCGCCCTCCCCCTTCACGCAAATAGGACCCGACCTCAGGGGGATGAAGGGCTTGGTTGGTCTAGGCTACTTCGTACTTTCAGAGGGCAGCTCGGTTGAGCTGTGGACAGAGACCGTGACAGCATTGAGGCCATTGCCACGCCACCTAGGTCCCTACACTGTATCAGGCTTTTGGAATAGTGGCTTATAATATGTACCCCCTCCTCCTCTTTCAACCACTGCGAATACAATTCCGATCCCGTTATTGGGAGAAATAAACTCGAATACCCATGGAAAGAAGACGAACGCTAGGAGCTGCGACACAGCAGGTCTGCTTTGCTGGACGCCACCTTACTGGTCCAGTGGGCGATCAACCTTAGGCCGTATTAATACTTAATGTGTTGGACAAATCAGAGAATCCGCAAAAGGAATTGGACATAAATTGGAATTATATATACATATATTAACGAGTTCCCGACTCTCCAAGATCTCGAGGTGTTCTCCCAAAACGCTAAGTATAAAAGCAAAATGACTGTGGTTTGAACATCAAGTTCTATCTGGAATGGTAATATTCATGAGTATTTGCCTCCCATTGCAGTGCCTAGCAGGAGTTTTGAATCGAAAGTTCTACTGTAAAGAAGGTCGATGAAAGAACTCCCTTGGAATCAGAGACTGAAGAATGCCCTAATGTGACCATCTGCACATATTTGCACAAGTGGCAGACATTTTTAAGATTCTGAATGGAAGTCGCATGCATGGCGTACTCCGGGGTTTTGCCTTTCACCGTATCCGTGTCAGATCGGAAAGTTATACGAGCATAGGCTGACCTCACAAGAAATTATAAGAGAAGCGATTAACAGGCAAAGACTTCGACAACAGTCCAAGGATAAGTGGTTTCCATATACTACAGCTGTGATTTGAACAATAACCTCCCTAAGGGCTCGAGTAATTGGATACGCCAATGGTGAAGGGAAACTTAGAAAGGGTCCCGTAGAGACAGATAGAGACCGAAAGCTAATAGTGATAAATAATGAAAATGGCGATGGCTACTAAAACAAACGCCGATAAGGCAACTAGTGAAACATTTTTAATTGTAAGCGGACATGCTCCAAATTCGTGAGGGCATCTGTCCTGATAGTATCCTGACCCATATAAAATGCGCTTTGTTTGCAATAAAAACATTAGCTGTTAAGCGAGAGACCGATTACTTTCATAAATGGGCTGCAGTGCTTAAAATTATTGAATTCTGAATGAGTATGGCATTTTGCGCACAAAATGTGGTAGTGGTAGTTGTGGTAGTTGATCCATCGGTAGGGAAACAGGGGAAAAACCGCTGAGAACCGCTAATCGCATCTATGCACATGACGGTGTGGCGGAGTCTTGCGCCGCCCAATGCGGGTGATCTCAATTGGGTGGGTCCTGTTCGCTCACATGGTAATACGTATACAGTAAAGAGATGGGAGCAACCAATGAGACTCCTAGGGGCGGGGCGAAAACTCAGGCGGGCGATATTTCATCGGCAGGATGATTTCAAGAGTTTCATTTTTTTTCAAATCGCATCTTAAGGATAGACCAATCACCATTGCTATTTTCATTTCTAGACACAATTATACACATCTATTCAATCGTGTAATGAGCCTTCAAAGTCATATTATCAAACCGGTGAAAGAATGGTAACCCCTAGTTGGGTTTTTACAGCGTAGCTGAGCGTCGGCTTCACTCTCGCCTCTTTCTCATCCGTTCTGTCGTCCATGCTATGACATTTTCCCTAAATTGCACCCGTACGATATCCCTAGTCAACTATACAGAGAAAGCCTCATTCAAGTCTTTTTGACAATTTCTTACTTGTTCCTTCACTGTCGGACCAAATAGCAGCTACTCTCTCATTTTGAACCCTACAGCTAGCATTCGGCTGTCGCATAATGTATTATACCATTGAAGTAGTCATATAAGGTGTGAAGCATACACCAAGATAGACGAATCTTTTACAAAGTCCTAAGATCCAAAAGTTATTCAAATTAAACTATGAATAATGGGAAGCCTGGGAGTGCCATTCAAAAAATGATGGAGCTCGCTGTTTACCATAAATGGAACTGACTCAAACTACGCAGCTCATCCGATGAAAATACGGATTACGTGACTACTTGAACTCTCCCCTATGTTCTCTGCCGCGAAAGGCCAGAGCACAGACGATTAGAGAACGGCGCCTGGCTCGGCTCCAAATCCCAAGAAGGAAGGTGAGAGCTCTAGGACTAAGCCTTGGAGGGAGGAGGGACTCCGAGTGGGTGAGCCAATCACATGTGGCAAAGTTTGAATGTGTCAGATCACAGTAATCATAAGCCGCTGTTTAAGCGAGAGAGCGCAGGCGAGAGCATCAAATCGAGGCAGTTCAAAGGACTGAGTTCAAGTTGTCCGTAGACCGAAATACGTACCCTCTATTTCGGACGACGAGAAGAGCGTCGAGTGCAGACCACACACCACAAGTGACGACCAAGAGCAGAGTGGCTTTTTTGCCCTCGTCATTGCGGTGTGTTGTCTGTACTCGACGCTCTTCTCTTCCAAAATAGAGTATAAGTCGATTCACTGTCACTGAGACAACGAAAAAAGCTTGGATGATAAAAGAGAGAATTGTTGTTGAAGGATCGAGGTAACTCAAAATATTTTAAATATGAATCAGGATATTGGCCGAGGCATTTCTCGGGAAAACAAGCCTTCAATTAACAGTCCATGTAATGCGTTGAAGTCTTCTTGGTAATTGCAGTACTGCCACACTTTAGCTGTTTTTCCTGCCAAAATTCGCTGAAGCAGCGTACTCGGCATTTCAGGAAATTTGACAACCCAAGAATTGGCGAGTTTGGGAAAAGGTAATCGAGAATGTAGAAGTAAAGCAGGAGCAAATAAACAATATATTGCCTTTCCCCGAAACGTCCACTACAAACCGGTTAAAAGCTTCTGTCAACCAGGGGTGAGAGAGTAGAAGGAAAAGCAGACGTTCTTTGTGGTAGTGGGACTAAGCCTTTTGGAGGTAAAGAAAGCGGAGATTCTGTAATAGTGCGCTTGTGTGAGAGCTCCCAGACAGCACAACAAAACGCTGAATTGCCTAGCCTCACGGTTGACAGATGTCCGGAGACCCTACAAACCGAGCATTATGTCCTGCTATCCCTAAGAAAGAGGGAGAGAGATAGAGGATGAGTGAAGAAGAACGTGAGAAAGTATAGCCTGATCGAAGAGACGTGAGACGTGTTTGCAAAGTGTGATGATAGCCAAAAGCCCATTACTTCTCCAATAAGAGCTTCTTTAGGAACAAAGGGAAATGGAGATTAGGGTGTGTACTCTTTTACATTTTTTTAAAGAAAACAGATGAAGCCAATTTCTCTTCTCTTCAAAAATGGCGACACTCCTATAAACAATAATAGAGCAAAAAAAACAAGTTTCATTAGAGCAGTGACGAAGCTTCTTTCTCGCAAGAGCTTATTATGTGTGTACTGTTTATTTAGGCTACCGCTTACAATTTAATTTGAAACCGTAGCCCACAGTTTCGCTGACCGCCTCGTTAGCAGAGCACTTTCTTCAACCTTTCATGAAAGACTGGGGGGTATTGGGCTACTGAACATAATGAACCAAAATTGCTAAAAATAAAGCACGCCTTCATCGCTAACATCCATTCTAAACAGTTAGCATACGGCCGGCATCTTTGTCCACATCTCGTCGGAAGAAAATAAGCCTGAGTTGGCAAATCTTCTCGTGGTTGTGGTGAAAAGTTTCACAAAGCAACTCGGTTAATCTCGCAAATCTTGGACTTGCTCTCTGAAATCATTACGGGCTGACTCTAGTGGTACAACGCTAGTTATGCCCCGTTTCAGTACATTATCTCGCAGATGCGTCTCGTGAAGAATACATAGACTACTTAAACCCGTTCACGGGTCTGATCCAATGAGCGGTAGGGGCATTCGGTGCGACAGTTCGTATTGCATGAAGATCCACTTTTTTCAGGGAGGAGAAGCTCTGGGGTGGGTGTAAAGCGGAGGTGAAATGGTTCACACACCCTTGGACTTCCTCTCCCCTTTCAAAAATAAGAATTTCGCCGGTAAGAACTGCCACACCACATGCCCCCTCTTACTTGATGAGACCCCGGTTCACTAAATATTTCGCTGGTTCCGGGCAAGCAGTTCCCCACTACGAGGAGCTAGTGACTTTGCTCGAAGAGTACTAATTCCTTAATTTGAAGCATTTATAAGTCGAATCGCGCTGAAACAATATGTGGAAATGATTTGGGATAATCCGGCATTGTTATAGATCCGTTAAAAAATAACTCTTCATGACCCGTTGTACGCTTCATTTCTGATCCCCAGTTGACATTGTGGGTATAGGTGCTCGCTCTTCGAATTCCTATGACCGTCGACCGATCTTTTTTTTTGTCTTCGGCCCTATAGGGTTCATTTTACTGTGCGTGTGTCCCCCTGCTCAGTATCTGTAAAGTTTATTCACCCATGTTCAGTGATTTCAAGTATTATTCACTTTTATTTCAGTTATGGAACCTCCCAGTTACCCATATGCAGACACTCGTCAAAGAGCTAGTAGTAGTTCTGGTTTAGGTGAGTAGTTATCATTTTTTATCACTCAGTATTAGTGTTAATCAGTAGTTTGATCCGTAATGAAGTTCATTTTCATAACGTCTCCTTAAACGTTTATAACTTCTGGACTTGACGTCAGATTTACAAAGTGTTCCGTTTTATTGAAATGCTTAAGGAACGTCGGCTTCAGCTGCTCCTCCGCCAAAAGCAGACTCTGTACCATTTGACTTTCAGTCACAACTTGGACACATGGTCAGCTTTGTTGTATTATAATTGAAATGCTTCATTTTGAGACGTATCGTCGATGACGCTCTTGGATTATAGGTTTGGGAAGCTGGGACTAAGCAGGTGCAGGACACCTTCAAATCCTACGGAAGAATTGATTTATTTCGACCTTATTTCGACGTGGAACCTAGTCAGGTAATTTTGTTCTGTTGATTTCCTCATTTCCTGCTTACTTCTTGCTCTTGTCTATTCGTGCATTTTGAATTTGAGTTTGTCTGAGTTCAAGCTTACTTTGTTTTGGACGAGACTGGACTGAGATCGCTGTATCAATAAGGTATATTATCAGCAGGGTTGGATTACGCTAAAACTCAACCCCAACTCTTGACTGATGATACCAAAGCGACAGAGCTTTCAGTGAAACAGCGATCTTTCGGGTGAAGTGGAGGGGGTGAATGCTCGGTAAGGTTATTTTAGTAAAGGATAGAAGCTCTTCTCATGCTCGGTTAGTCCTCCGCATGGTCACTGGGACAGAAAGCGGCTTGTTTCGTGTTTTGCAGCACTGAACATTTCTCGCTGTAAGAATACCACGTCCACCCATAATCACGGATAGACCTGAGATTCTCGCGGGTTGAGGGTTATGCGGAAAATGTTTCGCGTCCGAAAGCGAAAAAGTCGTTTTCTGTCTTAGTGAACCATACCCTGCTAGGTGCCTCACGTTTTTGTCCGATTTCAGCAGCCACCGAAACTTTACATGAAGTGCTGCCCTAGCTTCGGGACCAACACCAACAACGATTTTCTGTCTAGGTTCGTATTCGTCTTCTACGCTCGTTTGTGCCACGTCGACCATCTCAGATGGTGACTTCTCCTGATCTCTATGGTCCATCAATGGTTGTTCTTACAATGGTTGCGTTACTTCTGTTCAACATGAAAAGTAGCGGGTAAGTTTCAAGTGAATTGTAATTTTTTCTACAACTACAAATAAAGAACTTATCTCAGATATGTTGTCCCAAATGGGACACTCATGGGCACATCATTTTTTGCTTGTTTTGGCTCCTGGCTTTCATTATCAGGATTGCTCTATGTGCTCTGCTTCCTTTTCGGTGCTGAGATTCCAATGCTGCAGCTGGTTTCAGTCTTTGTAAGTTTGATCGTACTTGATTTAAAGAGCGATGTTTTGATTCTTTCGGG
>MU892259.1:0-13179 GCA_036418205.1 Ostertagia ostertagi
CTTTCGTTTTTTTTTTCTTAAAAAAAACCAAAAATAAAGGAGGAACGAGGGTTTTTTCACAAACCACCTTCCCCTTCTACAAACTCTAAAAAAAGCAGGAAGTTGGTAGATAAAGGACGCTTGGGTATCGTTTTCTAATGTCGTCTACGCTGGAACTCCCACGAACTTCCGGCACTTGGGTGACGACGCTCGCCTTGGGTTGCTGATGAAAGGATTAAGCTCAAAGCGTTCGAGGTTAGTCCCTCCAAGGATACGCCGCGCATTCCACTTCCATTCAGAAACTGAGCGACAATTGATAAATGCGATTTGGCCTACACAATGACTTGCCGGGTCAGCCGCTGGACGACGGCGTTTTCTTCCTCTCACTGTCTCTAATGATGCTTCTGGTACCAATTAACCGACCCCGGAGGGATGGAAGGCCTTGGTTGGCCTGCACGGCGTCACGATCCAGGGTTTGATCCCCGGACCGCTCGCGTGGTGAGCAGCGCCACTTGCGAATACACCACTTCCGCCTTTCACCATGGATGCGACGTACCTAGAACCAGTTGAAAGTTTTCTATTACCAGTGAAAATCCAACCACAGAACACTTCGAAAATATTTATCAGTACTATATCGATATCCGGCTGGGCCTCTTTATTGTTCAGGGGCAGCTTTCCATAATTGCTTGCAATTCTCTGTACGACAGATCTTTCTGCTAAGTAAGAACAACCAAGATTCAAGAGTTTGAGTCAAAGAAACCCTTCTCGTTGGGACGCTGGCCTTGCCGTGCAATTTATGGCGGCACTAGGGCGTTGCCGTTGAGTCTTGTTCAATTTCTGGAAACCGTTTCTTTTCTTGGTTCTTGAATTGTTTCCGTTAACGTCGCGTTCCTTCTACATTGTTTCTCCTTGCAAACCTGTTGAGTTTTCTTTTCTGAGGAGTTTCTGACATTAATTGAACACCTGTTTGAATAGCGTCGTTTTTTGTTAGAGTGTGTGTGGGGTACGTGGGTAAGCCTCTTGAGGCGCTTTTCCTGGATAGAAAAACTCTGCTGCAAAATGCACTCGTTTTCCTTTTCTGACAACTACTTTCGATCTCTCATTCTCAGAGTGGAACCGCTCCCATTATTAAACTTACAAGATCATGCTCTTAGTTGAATTACTAATAAACTAGTCTAGTTAATATTATTCAGCAAAAATGTGTAGAGCTAAAACTTCCGCGGTTTTGAAGGCATGCCCCAGGATCGAACTGTTGTGTTTCCCGCACACGAATACGAATGTTTGGTGCGAAATGGGCTGTGCGAAATGGGCCGGCAGGAAAAGAAAAAAGGAAAAAATCCGTCGAAAACGCTTAGGTTAAGGGCTCACTCACCTTCCTAATCGGCTGTGCTAAGGCAATGAGAGACTAAGCGCGGAGAGGAGAGTATGAGGCGAGAGAGCGCAACAGATGAGAGGGCGCCAGACAACAGCCTGATAAAGGAAAAATTGCAGCTGCTGCAGCTTACTTTGCAAGGCCCTAGCGCTGTTTTGGGTGGTTTCCGTGGAGGGAAATGTATCTGTAATTGCCTTCTGAAGATGTATTCTCTTGACCGTTGGGAGTAGTTCACACGACTCTTATCTGGGTTATGCCTTTAAGCCGAAATAAATCGGCTGGTGAGATCAGATATCATAGTCTATGAGGATCCTCGGAGTACTTTTCCCCTCTGGTTCTCAGATATTCTATATAGGTTAGGACATCTGATCCCACCTGCTGATTCCTCTCGGTCGCTTCAATGGCTTCATTGGCTTGATAATTCCCACCAGAGATCCAGTACCGTTCGGAATATTGAAATCCTTGGGCGCAATCGCATGATAGGGGGCACTGTCGTGGCAATGCATTAGAAATTGCGTAGAACGTCTTTGTTTGGTAAAATCAGGACTATGCCTTAGGTGGGAGGTTAGAGACTCGAGGTGCATGAACAATTTCGTTTTTCCCAAAGTTCCTGCTCTCTCCTAAGTTTGGACCTGGAGGATGCCCCCGTATATTGCGATAGCGCCCCAACCCTTGTTGCTGTCATTATATCGTTCTTTTACGTCACACAGCTTCCTCTACAAAAGATTCGTCCAAGCTTTAAACGCTTCATGACCGCTCTAAGAAGCCTTTGCGCTGCATCTTCAGCTCATTTTCACATCTTTTATTGATCCAACTTACAATAGATGATTTATTCCTGTTGCAGAACCGATCGCGGTTCGGGTGTTCGTGCGACCGCTCGAGATCACTCTACCCAGCGAGGACTTCGTCACAGCTGCCGACGGCCCTCCACCACCGCTTCCAGAGAAAGCTCCTCCACTTCCACCACCAGCACCGCCTACAGTCTGGTCGACAATGTCATCCCGAATCGAAGCAGAGACTTCCGTGAAACGATGGTCAACGCCGGTTGTGAAGACCGAAGAAGGCCAACCACCTGGACCGGTACGTGGGTCATAAAGTATTGCACAAAGCAGCCTTTGCCCTTTAAAATTAGTTATTTATTTTAAAAAAATTTGGCTGTCACTCAGACTTATTGAAAATGACCAGATCCTGAAGCTGAGTAGAATCAGTCGAAGAATTAGCCATTACACTGGACAATTCTCGGGATTCGTTTGGTCCTCCTCCCTCTTCCCCCACCTCTTTGTGGAGGGGATTCAGAGTCAGATCCCGTCTGACCCATTTAGACGAGAGGGACCACATTGGGCGAGATGGGGTTTCTGGAACACATGATCGGGAAATCTTATCAGAAAATTCGAAAGATTTAGAGAAAATTCGGGAATTATTATATGTAAACTTTGCCAATTCAATAGTAATACATATATTCTTCCCACAATCCATCCCAACTTCAAAACCTCAAAAGTGATTTCTGGCCACAAAAATTTTTCTGGAATTCCATAAAAGTGTCACAAGCAATTTCCTCTTTCCACCATCAAGAGACACTAAAATAAACACAGATTTCTCGAAAAAGGACCTGCTTATACAACTATTTACTCAAAAAAAACCAAATTAGGGGTCTATTCCAGTTAGGGGGGGCATCATGATGCAGTTTCTCGGCGAGCTAATGTAAACTCGAACATTCCAGCTTTTCACGCATGTCAAGTGACTGCCCTCACCCCCCACCCCCTAGGCTGGCTACACTCCCCCTGGCTCAGAGTTACCGTAGCTTTTTGGGAGTCACCGCACCATGATGCCCCCCTAACTGGAATAGACCCCAAATTAGTCAACAAACTTTTTATAACCTCGACTTCAAAAAGCGAGAAAGTGTCGGGTGCAGACAAACACCACAAGTGACGACGGCCTTCACAAAATGTTAATGTTTCTGCAATGAAATGATTAGCCTGTTGCAGTTGTATTCTATCGATTGTCACTAATTACAACTATCATTTACCAGAAATCAGCTATCACTATGAACAACTTCTAACCAGATTTACTTGGAGGCCGTCGTCAGTTGTGGACTTGGTCCTTGACCGAACTTTACTCGCTTTTGAAAGGGGAGGTTTAAGTGACGATCGATTTTGAAGGGGAGGTTAAGTGGCCTTGATTGTGCAACATGCTTAGATTTGCCTTTGTTGAAGTAGCTTTTGAATACTGTCTAGAAAAAAAAGCATGTACAACAAGGCGAGCCTTGACGCACCCAAAAAGCACCGTATTACGGGCTGAGTCATGTCAGTGCGATCTAAACGTGAGAAATAATTGCAACAGTTGTCCGTAGTCGAAGAAGAGCTGCTACCATTAGGATAACGATCGCTAAAGAAAATTATTGGATGGACTGCCGCTAGTATAGTATTCTGTCGCAGATTGTATTCAGGGATTCGCACGCTGATCATTGATCAGGTTCTGCCCGCAGAGCAAAGTGCTAGCACTTGCCTCAACTGAACGTGGGTTATGGACTGGATCCTACTGCTGCTCATTGCTTTAGAGGCCCACTCTTTCCAATCATTGGCACACATGATGTACTAACCTAGTGACTGAATGACAAAGCCTTTGACTGAGTTGAGCTGCGCCAGATTCAGCCCGGCATTTGGGCCCTGGGAGGCAGTTAGTAACGCCACTCAATACCAGACCAGCTCCGCCCCTTACCCCGTTAGCATCCTCTTGTGCAGTGTCACAGTGCTTCGAAGAACTTGGGAGCAAGGGTAATTTTCGGCACTATTTACCCTTTACTGCCCCACTCCTCAAGAACTGAGCCGGATTTTGATCGAAATTCGTCCATGACTGTGGATTTAGAAACTTGCCTTCAGGGGTAATTTGACCCGTAGAACACGAATATCACACCGGTTTAGCGCGAAACGCTTGGCGCCGGCGCTATCACAACAGTTTTGCGCGGGCGCCCGTAGCGCAGGCTACAGGCTCACTCGCAACGAACTAATGTGATATTCATGTTCTACGGGTCAAAGTACCTCTGAAGACAAGTTTCCAGCGAATTTGGTGATCCGAGATGTTCTGGCGCCTTTTGGCGCCGGCGCCAGGCGTTCTAGCGGTAAACAATGTGATATTCGTGTTCTACGGGTCGAATTACCCCTGAAGGCAAGTTTCTAGCCAAATCCACAGTCATGACAAATTTCGATAAAAACCCGGCTCAGTTCTCGAGGAGTGGGGCAGTAAAGGGTAAATAGTGCCAAATTTCTTATTTCTACAACTTGTTCTATTGTGGTTATCCGGGGGGCTATGCAATTCCAGTCCCTACCCTACAAGAAAAATACCGCGTGATTTATAGAGCATTCTCCTACCTGAGTCGTATTTTCCTAACCGCGTTCCAGTGCTACTCGTACTTGAAGCAGTCCAATTAAGCAAAAATAAATTCGGATAGCATTTGTTGCCCATGTTACATCACGCTAACCGTGTTCCAAGATCCCTAATCTCGGCTTCTCATTGCGGTGGTGTTACCAGTTTTTAAATGCAATCTAAATTTGGCGACATAAAGAACGGTGAAACCTGAAGCAACAAGGTTTCAGTTGCTAAATTCCAAATACTTCGGCTTAATCAAGGAAGTCTCTCAGGGGCGTGCTGAGCTTTTTCAAACAGTGGTCTTTTGCACGATTAATAGCGGGAGCTACAGCAACCATGTGGACGCACATGCTGGAGCTACAGAACGCAATGGTGAAATTTTCCTTAAACGGCCTTCTGAATCCGCGGTGACTTTTGCATCTTGAGTTGTGAGTTCGTTCAAAATTTGCGCAAAGTGGAGTTAGCATGAACAGTGAATGCCATACTTATAGTTAGGTACGTCAGTAACTACGTCAACACGAAATGCAAAAGTTTGTCACCTACAAGAATCGGAACCACCTCACCGTCATGTTTGTATTTCAGATGCGTTTAGGAAAAAAATTGTCCCTGTTGCTCTTTGGTTCCACTGCAAGTGCGCCTCTTTTATCATGCAAATATACCGTTTTGCAAAAGCTGCACCTCCTGAAAGACTTTCAATTGGTAAGGTCAGTGTATCTAAAGAATGGCCATCGTTGCGCACTTAAGTCTGATGGAGTGACATTCGGCTTATTTTATAGCATGCCCCGCCGTTTTTCTTGTCACAGTGTTGCGTTTCTTGGATTTTGACATGAACTATCATGCCTATGAGCCTCCATCAAATCTTAATCACTCCAGAGTAGATTCGCCCCCTTTTTGCATGAAACTCCACCATCAGGCGAGCTCTTCGACAAGGAGAAGTAATCCGTGGTCGGAAGGTGCGTCAACCTATTGATAGGACATATCGCAAATGTTTTCTCAGACGCAGATTTCAAATCTGTTTTCCAATCCTGGCTGAACGCATACTACTGAGGCAGACTATATTTAAGAAGTCTTCGTCAGCGGATTCGGAACCGTCAAGAATAGGATTTAAACTGAGTTGACAAGGACGAAAGGGCGAACAAGGAGAAACTTACCTATGCAGAGACAGTAGACCTCTCACGGGTGCGGACCGACACGCGATTTGGATTACGTTATGCCCTCGGCGATCTAGCATGGCCTTCCCCAGCGGCCCTATTGGCCGCTATCGGCGGTACGCTCCTCGCTGCCTGACCTCCGCCTTAGCAAGAGAGCGTTACCGTGAAAGGCAAGTATACCGATGAGTTCGCATCAATGCGTAAATCATACGGCCAAGGAAACGCGGTCCCAATTCTGATTTCGGACCGTTTCCCCATATCTTGATCATGACCAGAACCAACTGACGACACCACCCACTCTGAACTCTAAAGGCTGCCTTACTGGCGTAAACTTCTTCTCGAACGAATTAAATTCGAATGGAACTGGATTGCAGCTTCCCAAGCAATCCGCAAGTCCAGGTTGACTGAAGCGACCTTACGCAGGGTTTAAAATGGATGATTTAGTCCGTCAACAAAAGCGCAGCTTAGTCCCTTCTGTCGTGATGGCACGCACTGTAATCATCAGCCATGTGATTCACTTAGTGAACCGGTTTGGTGCACTCAATGAATGGCTGCTGCTGCGTTTCGGCTGCTGCTATACTTGCAGTGCTTATGGAGACCCGGAAGGGGTTTGCTGCAAAAAAAGACATTTAATGGGACAGAGCTTTTTTTCCTTACAGTGAAAGAAGTTGAATTGAATTTGCATAAAAATTGAATTTGCATAAACATGAGAGTTCTAAGCAAATACGGCAAACATTGGATCGTTCCTGTGAAATTCACGAATTTCCAGTTTCTTAAGCAGTTTCCGGAAAAGGCGGTCTTTAGACTAAGACTTACCACAAAGCAATAATGTAAAGGCCATCGCAACATAAGGGTCATGAAGTGATAATGCATCGAAAGTCATCGTAAAACATGCCCTTCTCTTAAGGTAGTGGACAAACCTTAAAACAAAGTAAGAGAGACCCCAAGGTTTTAAGACATTTTCTTGCCTCGCCAATGTTCTGCCCCCTCCTAGCCTTAGTCCAGAGCGCCCCCCCCTATATTGCATAGCGCCATGAAAAATGTCTTGTTCGTCCTTTATGAATTCATTGGTAATCAATGAACCTAAAATCAGATATTCTCTGTTGAAAGGGTTGACAGTTTGTCAAAATCGTCTTCTGAACGGTTTGTGACTCACTTGAATTTTCCTCAATGGTCCTGCCGCGATGGTTAGAGCACAGACGATTAGAGAACGGGTGAATGTCCCTAGGACTAAGCCTTGTGAGGAGAGGAGGACCGCCAAGAGAGCGCAGAGGCGGTTTGAAGGGCTGAGTTCAAGTAGTCCGTTCAACCCTTCTGAACAACACATCGAACGTGCTGAAAGGGAGGCGTTTGGAAGGCAAGCCATAAACAGAACTCCTCGCCAATCCATTTTTAGGGAAGGATTCGTATTATACGAAATTGCATGTAACCCTGCGCAACTTGCCGCACTTTGTTTCTGGGCAACTGTGGCCCAACAGTCAAGTCTGCCCACAACATCACATCTTCGGATAAGGATGAAGGCATTTTTTGAGAAGATTCAGTTGATTTTGAGATATTTTGTGGAATTTTGTGAATTTTTTGAGAATGCAAAAACACCTTCCTACTGGAACCTGCTCTACAGTATGTTCGAGGTGGAACTAGGTGTAGTTTCAGGTACATGAGAGGATAGGTGGCATGGCGTCAGTAGGACCCCTGGAGGGTAAGGAGCCCGGATCTCCATTAAAGTCGCATCATCCTCCCTGTAGGTCGTAGCAGATACATTCCTAATAAGAGACATTACCTCTATAGAGCCACGCTAGAATCACAGAGCCTTCGAGCAGGCATAATAAAGGTGCATGTATTCAAGAGCAGACAGCTCCTGCTCTTCTTAGCTCATTGCGCGGAAACCCCTCTGTTGTAACCATTAACCATCCTCCAGTAAGAAACTGACGATGGCTAATGGTCACACAAGCAGGCGCTTCGCATTATTCGAGCACATTCTCTGGAACGAAAAAAAACACTATTTGTGTTAGGTGCCTGTGCAAGCCTATTCGCTGAGCGCTGCTATAAGCAGTTCCAGAAGGACAAACCCCTCCGAAGAACTAGATAAGCGGTATGAACTCCATCACCCGTTGTTCCCACTTCCCCTTTTTTCACGAAAAACCAAATTTTAACTGACGACTGCATCACACCCAAATCTCGGTATATCTTGTAAGGGAAGCAGGTTTCGAAACACTTCCGTGCTTACGGGCGAAGCCGGAGGCGGTGCGGACCACGGAGGGGATCGGAACTAGTCCCGGAGAGTAGAAACGTCAGGAAGAAAATACATCTGCTTACTCCTCTCTCAGACCCTTCCATTCCCTAACGCTATTACGGTGTTGTAGGCCACTACTTGAAGTATTCCACCCCCTCCCCCCCCAGCCCTCGCGCCGCGAACGCCGAATAACTCTAAAAACCGAAAGTCCCCGAACAATTGAGTGAATAAGTTTAACGGTGAGAAATACAGTAGCTCGTCAGATAAATCCGATTCGGTTTATTGGCCATAGCTCGAGTCAGCTTTTATGAACCGTTAAATTTTAATATACCCTGTAAACAAGTATTAGTTTACTGAACAAAATACGTCCATAGTGAACAGTTCAAGAAGAGTGAATAGTTAAGAAAATTGTTTCACTAAAACCTTCGAAGACGATCATCATGAAGCCAAAGCTACCATCACGTCAATATTCTATAAAACACTCAAATGCCCTAAAAATCACTTCTTCATCATTCACCCAGCACTAATGGAAGAGTGCAATTACAGGAACAACCTGCACTCTGATACTATCTGCACCTCAGTTGACTCTGTAAGCAACTCCGATTTTATTTCCAAATAGCCCTTTGAAGCGCAGAGAGAAAATCCTAAAGAGAGGGAGCTCACTCCGCACAACGATATGTACATTTTCTGGAATAAGAGTTCTTATAGCGATCCATAGAACAGGCGTGAACTCATTGTCAGATGGTTTTCAAGCATTCAGATGACCACCTCTATCTGAATGACCATGAGAAGAACAAACGGAAATATTTGTAAAAATCGTCTAATCCTCAAAATGGTCCCTTCAACAAAGAATTTACATGGGGCCAATCTTGTTGCCCGTGTTGCCCGCGTTCGTTGGGCTGGCTGCCTCGAACCGGTTCCCCAACGAAGTACAGTCTATTCGCTCCATATGCACTAACTACGACCACGATAAAGCTGCTGGCCAATCACAGTTAGGACAGGATTAACGATGGGGTTTTTTCGCGGATGCCGACATCTCAGCGGAGGGTTCTTGTGTTGGCGTAGCCGGCCCGGGTAGTAGCATCGATGAGGCGACTACGTAGCTTGTTGCAATTGCTGCATGAATCGGGATGGCCATAATGCGATACGCGGACCAGACCATACCGCGATCGTATCAGGCGCTTGCCGACGTTAGCCAACGACCATTTCAATCTTGAAACCACCCTTTGATCCATGTTGGGAAATTTTTTACATTCCAGTCACTTTTTTGATCTTCTCTGTCTCGAGTCGTAGTCCTCTTTTGGATTCTCCTTCGAGCCACTACGAACCGACATACCAAATCAGTAAATGCCAATTCTGAGGCTCAAACTTCCCGAGGAGTTCCGCCTGCACTATGACTTCCAGTTTTCCAGTTCCCAGATGATGACTGGGTGGAATGTCGGTTTTGGCCATCTTTTAAATTTCTACAATGGAATGTGGTGGGACGAATGACACCAATTTGAAGTTTTAAAATTATAGAGGATCAGGGCTCTTTGGATACAAATCCTGAGGAAATTTAAACGTACTGCCGCCAACTTTATTTATTATCTAAGAGATACATAACCTCCCTTCAAAAAGCGAAAGTGTCGGGTGCAGACCAAACACCACAACTGACGACGGCCTCCAAGTAAATCTGGTTAGAAGTTGTTCATAGTGATAGCTGATTTCTGGTAAATGATAGTTGTAATTAGTGACAATCGATAGAATACAACTGCAACAGGCTAATCATTTCATTGGCAGAAAACATTAACATTTTGTGAAGGCCGTCGTCACTTGTGGTGCATGGTCTGCACCCGACACTTTCTCGCTTTTTGAAGAGGAAGGTAGATTGGTTCCAAAATCAAGAAAACCTCCCCCAGTGGTCAGGCTCAAGAGGAACATATCAGGTTGAGGAAAAGTTCCTTCACTTCATCCACTAAAGATTAAAAATTTATTGATAATTTGATGCACCATAACTAGCGTTGCTATGGTGCTCTGATTTCCAATAATCAATACTGTATGAAAAAGCACAGCAACATTTGGATGTTCGGCGAGTGTGAAAGAACTTCTTCCTCGACGTAGTGTTTACTTTTCTGAGAATTTTTCGTTTTGAAAATGCTGTTATCTCTTCATCGATCATCTTCTCATCAAATTATGGCTTTGAACACTGTTGCTGTAGTCATTTTTGCCCATTTCGAAGCTTTCTAGCATGGGCCATGCATTTTACCTTTCGCGGGGGCTGGTTATTCAGGGCAAAAGATCAACGCTCTCTTTGGTTTGCTTGGCCAATTCGCGTGCGAAATTCCCCAAGACTCCTGGGTTACTAACAAAAATTTAACTACCATGTCGACGTTTCGACCCCGCATTCTCGCTCAGACAAGTTTTGGTCAAGTTTTGTATAATACCATGAAACTGAAAAAATAGGGTGAAGGGTGAATCGCGATAGCGTACTTATAGCGGACTGGCGTCATATGTAAGAGGTGCTGGGTTAAGCCCGTTGCTACTTTCTATTCATACAGCCAACTCACCAATCCTGTGTAACTTAAAACTTTTTCTAACTCATTTATGCGAAATTAACCTGCTAAGCTTTGTGAATCCCTTTCATCGATTTCTCTAGTCAATCGTGTTCTCATTACTTCTCATATGTGCGATTGACTTAAATGGCATTTTACATTCTTTTTCCAAAATGCGTAAAAAAAATATAGAAATTTGACAGAGTAAAAACAATCAACTGACCGGTCTGTTTTTTTGTAGTTACTATGCTTCATTTTCATTAGCTCGACTCGTCACACGGTAATCGTCTCGCCTCTCTCTCAAGCTTCTCTTCAGAATTTTGTTAGAATTTTGCTTCCAAATTTCTCCAGACACTGCTGCAAACTGCAAATCCAAGGGCTCAAAGGTACTTGGAACTGCTAGATTAGTCGTATTCTAGGGAGAAAATGTGTTCTAGTGAATACAAGAAACTCAGTAAATCGCGAAAAGCTGCACCCACCCGTCTCCAATCGGGTTTTCTTTTTAGGCACGTGATTGACAATAATAGCGTCCACCACCATAAACATTGTCGTTATCACCAAAAAGAGAACGCTGTTCCTTGCGCTCACAGACATATGCAGCAGGAAAGGGGGATGGGGAAGCATTCAAGAACTAACCCATGGATCTCTTGCGCTATTGAAGAACGTTTGAGATGCGAATTTCTAATGCATGCTTCTGAGGTAGCGGGGTGTAGAGGCAAGTGGCGCTATTCACATGTGCGCAGTCCGAGACTGAAATCACAGATGGGACCCTGCTCAAGTCAACAAAGCCTTTACTTCTCCGGGATTGATTAGTTGGTACCAGACAATTTTGGAAGAAAACGAACAATGATTTGTTGATCGGCCACATTAAGTTAAGCTAGTGACTATTAGGTGTCATTACATTTCCGAATGGGAGTAGAATGCATGGCGTATTCAAAAAGAGATGAATCAGAGTCCAATGCTTCACCTTCCTTTCCCGAGGGATTAGTATTTGAAGAGTGAGAAGGCACACGTAAGCACGAACTTCCTTCACACTTTGATTTTGAGGGCTTAGGTATACTATGTCCTTTCTATTGATCGGTCAGTCCTTGAGGAAATTTATATATTATTAGGCAGTATTATATTATTATATAAGTACTGTTCTTTTAAATCAACAAAACAGTTCTAAATAATTTCTTGTTTGACTTCAGTGGCCTTTTGCGCAATGAAAATAGCGTTTTGCTTGAGGAACATATAAATAGTTCTCTCTTGAATGGTCTGTTACAAAAGCATTTTTCAGGAAGACCATCCATCGACAAAGGAGGGCAGAGCACGAGAAGGAAACGTGAAAACCATAACACCCAACTACAAACTCGGAACAGAAAAACCTGTAAGGACTTTCATTTTTCTTTCAATCACCAGTTTACTTCTAGCGCACCCGGAAACCGTTCCTGTGATTATGAAGTGTGTGAGGCCAAAGCGACGGCACTTAGCCTACATAGCTCACTGTATGGCGTACTCCATTGGTTGCCGCAGAAGCCGAAGCCCATTTATACTTGCAGCCACGTGCCGCGCGATTGAAATAATATTCTTTTTCTATCATTTCCTTCGGAGCATTCTCATATGTGCATATTTTTCTCTAAATCCTGAACAATATTCACACGATATAAGAGCATGAGAAATGCGCATTGAGTCCATAAAAAAACGTGCAGCATGTGCATCACACGGCCGCACAGAGGCGACTGAGCGTGATACACCGTGTGCAGCACGTGCTAATCAATAGGTTCAACCCCAAAGTATGGACTGTCGGAATGAAATTGCATGGTACTGGTCCATCGTTTCATGTACAAGTTCGCTTTCAACAATTTCGTTCTCAATTTCAACAGAAAATAGAGTGATAGGTTACATTTTTACTACCGATACCATCACGCACGGTAATATACCATGGGAAGATGAGCACTTGGAATAACCATATTGACGTTCTTGAGAATGACCATAGAGTTTGAGACTGAAACGACCCGTTCCCCTGCCCCAGTTAAGGTCCCACATCAGGGGTCAATCGCCCGATGCTCCAACCGCAAAAATTTGGCTATTCTATCTTAAGGAGGGAGATGAGGGTTGATCCGGCCCACTTCTCGGTTACGACCCCCTCTCTACAGGCGACCACCCTTTTACCACCATGCCTACTTCCATAGTATTTGAGCACAGGTCAGCCCTCCCCACATTTCCTCAAAACAGCCATCCCGTCGAGCGACGGGTGCGGGGCTTTTGTTCACTTCGCGCTCATTTCGTGAATTTTTCGCCAAAATCGTCAAAGAAAGCCCATTATATACACAATCCACAATTTCTCCGACAACATTATCATAACCCCCACAATTTCCTACAATCCCTTTTGCGATCCTCAGAATTCTCGACCGAAGCCAAAATCAATTCTTTTGAAAGGTGGTCTAGGAAGTTCAAGCTCCTCCAACATTTGCCGCTTAACTATATATTTACCACTTCAATGACCAGCACTTTACATAATCGACAAACTCAAATAATCTGATGACGATTCATTTCAGTGAGAAT
>MU892260.1:0-10607 GCA_036418205.1 Ostertagia ostertagi
AGATTCTAAGATTTTTTTGTGAAGACAAACTCCTTGAATTCTCACTTTCCGAAAACTAGTTTCCTAATCTGATTTCTTTGGAGTGCAGACTGGAAACCTTTATGGGAACTCACTCTCTTCTTCTCCCTCACGCTCAGTCCTTATATCCTTCTATTTTATAAAGCGCTAACTTTGTGTGTCGGTTTGTGTATGTCTGTATGTGTGTGTATGTATGTGTGTCCGTCCGCAAAATGAAGTGAGTGAGAAGGAAGCTCATGGGATAAACAAACCGCTAACAAATCTGGGTAGCTCGCAGGACTTGCGCTATCAGTAAGAGATCATATTTGAAACACCTCCAAACGGCTAAGAATGAACGAAAAACCAATCCCCAACAGGCCTAGGGTGCAATTAGCTTTTGATAGGTCATTTTAGGACGTAAAGCGTATGTATGGAAAGAACGGTCCCGGCGGTTGAGGGGGGACCAACCTGGTCTCCTAAAACCGAGCATTTTAGGATTTCTCTACGGTTTTCTTGTGTATTCCAAAGATTTTTTGGCCTGTTATGGCTATAATATGTGTCTTTTCCGATGGGTTTTGTTGTCTCATGTAGGAACTCGATAGAGTTCTGCGCCTTACCCCGTCTTTATGGGCGTCTTTTGCCCTAATTTTTCCGCGACTTTGCAGTTTCGTAGAAGTAGTTATCGTCTCGGTATCTGCTGGTAATTATGGCCATGAGCCGGCATACTGATGGCGTCTGATCGATGCAACGTTTCAGTAGGGTGTGGCGCGACTCCTGAACCGGTATGCGATTGTTTTTCGGGCTGCCCCATCGCAATCGCTTACCACGACGTCGACGACGACCGGCGCGGCGGAGAAGACGGCCACTTTTATCGAAGTCACCATTAAGTCACGAAAACAGCGCCCTTTGGCATTAGGTGCACGCGCATAGCGCAAGGTACTGCGCTAGCCCCGTGGAATTAGCGCTTCGGCTGTTCTTCCGGCGACGGCGCTACTCTCGAATCGCAAAATCCAGTTCATTAAATCACTGCTATCTTCTCGAGCATCCTTCGCTATCCCATTTTGTCCAGCGCGAGTTGACCTTTCTTCCGCAAATTCCGAAACAGATCGCGCTATCACAATGAAAACTAATCAATTGGTTGATCGCGCCCCGTTTGTCCTTTGGCCATGTTTTCTTCTTCTCCATTCTCTTGTCTGATGGTATTTCTTTCACGTGCAAAGAACACTTCGGAATTCCCTTCGAGAAGTTGATTTGTCTTCCAGCATGACAGTTCGCCAGCATTCCATTATCACTCAATGACCACTTTAAACTTCCAACATTCCTGGTGTAAAGAATTAAGAGGGGTCACGCCGTCGCAAAGGTGGCCATTTCTTTCGGTGGATAGCACGCGCAATATGGGTGGCATTCTAGGGGCCGAGATTGGATGGCTTGTTCTATGTAAGGCCGATGTCAGACTTTGCGAATCGCGCGATTCGCTAGCGTCCGCGGTCGCGTTGCGGTACCAGCCAATTGAGTGATTCGGTGGCCGCGACGCGACCGCAGACGCTAGCGAATCGCTCTTCGCAAAGTCTGACATTAGCCTAAAAGTTTTAATGAGCCATCCGCGAGCATTTCTGAGTTCGCGCGCGCTTCAACGGCCCCGTTGTCAGTAATTCCTTGAAGCTAGCAGTCCTGAGATGATATGATGTCTGCGATTTCTGGGGCGACGAGTGCTATGACCCGTGACGTTCTGGGATGATAAAGTTTCTGCGATTTCTGAGCAACAACTACTATGACGCGTGGCATCTGCGACTTCCTTAGAAGCTCTTTCTGATAGGGCGGAAAGGTGCCAGGATGATTTCAAGGATTCTTCTGACAGAAAGTGAGACAAAACTAGCTTCGAGAGCAGTCCTCTCATGATCGCTATTCAATCGTTCCCCATTTACCATAAACCGCTACTACGAGAAGAACTACTTCTCGGTTAAGCAGACCAGCTACCGGTTCGCAATGAGGTGTACGAATGCTAGTATAACGATGACGAGACAGGATCTGCAGGCTTAAGATGAGAATCATGTTCATTATACACTGCTTCTGAGACACCCTCCAACCGTTCTGACAAAATATTAAACACACTTGTAACTGAAAAGCGATGATTTTTTCCTGCAAAATCGCTATCTCCTTTATTCATATATTTCTTGATCGTGTTCTTCTCTATCTCTCGCTCCCCAAAACCGCCGGTCGCTCCGCCTTCTCTCATCCATCACTCGATCCAATCAATCAGCGACCGATTTCTCTCCGCCATTACGGGAAAAATCGTCATTCTGCTTCGAAACTGCCCTGAATACCTTCTTCGGCTCTTTGTTTTCTTCGCCTTTTTTGTAGACCATATTTTCTTGGCATTCAGTAGCTTCTGGCTGACCATACTCCTAACCTCGGTCATCTATTCTATCAATACGACTGATACTTATAATTTTTTTTTATATTCTTTCGTTTTTTCCTGTTTTGAGGAAAAAAAACCGAAAAATAAAGGAGGAACGAGGGTTTTTTCTACAAACGACCTTCCCCTTCTACAAATTCTAAAAAAAAAAGCAGGAAGTAGTAGATAAAGGACGCTTGGGTGTCGTTTGTAATACCGGTTCTACGGCTGAACTCGCAACGACTTCGGCACTTGAGGTGACGACGCTCGCCTTGGGTTGATTTGCTAATGAAGGGATTGAGCTCGAAGGCATTCGAGGTATTACGTCCCCTTCAAGGATGGCCGCCATGATTTCACTTCCCATTGGATAGAACGAATTTTATGAGCACGACTTGCCCTATTCAATGACTGCTGGGTCAGCCGCTAAAGAAGTCAGGGTTCCTTTCCTCTCATTCTAATACGCTTGCAATACGACTGCGGAGAGAAGGGAGGCCTTGGTTGTGCTGCGCGGCGCTTGGTTCAGGGTTTGATCCCTAGGCCGTGCGCGTGGTAAGCGACGCCCCTCGAAAATACAGCACTTCCGCCTTTCACCATGGATGCGACGTACCTAAAACAGTATGTAGTTTTCTATTTACCATGGAAAATCCAACCACGGAACAGTTCGGAAAATATTATCAATACTTGTATTTGATAGATATCGGCTGCGCGCTTCTAGATTGTTCAGGACAGTTTCATAATTGACTGTCAATTCTTGTACTACAGATCTTTCTGCTTAGTTCAGACACAACCAAGATTCAAGAGTTTGAGTCAGACAAACCCTTCTCGTTGGGACGCTGGCCTTGCCGTGCAATTTATGGCGGCACTAGGGCGTTGCCGTTGAGTCTTGTTCAATTTCTGGAAACCGTTTCTTTTCTTGGTTCTTGAATTGTTTCCGTTAACGTCGCGTTCCTTCTACATTGTTTCTCCTTGCAAACCTGTTGAGTTTTCTTTTCTGAGGAGTTTCTGACATTAATTGAACACCTGTTTGAATAGCGTCGTTTTTTGTTAGTGTGTGTGGGGTACGTGGGGAAGTTGTAAGAGCTGAGACTCTTGAGGCGCTTTTCCTGGATAGAAAAAACTCTTGCTGCAAAATGCACTCGTTTTCCTTTTCTGACAACTACTTTCGATCTCTCATTCTCAGAGTGGAACCGCTCCCATTATTAAACTTACAAGATCATGCTCTTAGTTGAATTACTAATAAACTAGTCCTATGTTGATTTATTCAGCAAAAATGTTGAGAGCTAAAACTTCCGCGCTTTTGAAGGGATGCCAGGGGGAAGTTAACCTTAGGTTAACGGTTTACTCACCTTCGTAATAGGCTGTGCTAAGGCAATGGGAGAGTAAGCGCGAAGAGGAGAGTATGCGGCGAGAGAACGCAACAGATGAGAGGGTGCCAGACAACAGCCTGATAAAGGAAAAATTGCAGCTGCCTGCGAGCTTTATTTTGCCAAGGCGTATTAGCCTGGCTGTTGTGTGATTGCCGTTGCAGAAAATGCCACTTCTGTAATTTTCCTCTTAGGAGTTATCCTAGCAGACTTGGAGAGTTATTCGTTTATACAACTTTCTTCCGGGGATGTATGCCTTCAAGTCGAAACAATCGCTTGTCTGTGAGTAAGATATCATAATCGATCGGGGATCCTCTGCTGACCATGAAGTGCGCGTTTTCACGCAGTTATTTGCCTCTGGATTTAGACGTACCTCATAGAGTAGGACATCTCATCTGTTGATTCCTCTCGGTCGCTTCAGCGGCTTCGATGTATTGGCTGTTTCCACCAGAGATCCAATACCGATCGGAAATATTGAATTTGGGGCTTAATCGCAAGACACGGGGGCATTGTGGTGGCAATGCATTAAAAATGGGGTAGAACATCTCCTTTTGTTAAAACAAATTCTGGTTTACATTTTAGTATGAAAATCAGGACTAAGCCCTAGGCGGGAGGTTAGACTTCAAGGTGCAGGAGCGATTCTTTTTCTCCGAAGTTCCTGCCCGCTCCTAGGCTTAGTCCTGAAGGATGCCCCGTATATTGCGATAGCGCCAAATCTTGCTGTAGAGTATGTGTCGAAAAAATGTTTATTGTCTAGTGTAATTGTCATTTCTTCGTTCCCTTATGTCATACAGCTTCCACTATTCGACAAAAGATTCGTCCACCCTCCGAACGCTTCATAGACCGCTCTAAAAAGCTCTTTGCGCTGCATCTTCAGCTATTTTTACATCCTTTATTGATCAACTTACAATAATTGTATTCGTGTTGCAGAACGATAGCGGTTCGGGTGTTCGTGGCACGTCGAGATCACTCTACCAGCGAAGAACTTCGCCACAGGGCTGCGACGGCCCTCCACCACCGCTTCCAGAGAAAGCTCCTCCACTTCCACCACCGCACCGCCTACAGTCTGGTCGACAATGTCATCCCGAATCGAAGCAGAGACTTCCGTGAAACGATGGTCAACGCCGGTTGTGAAGACCGAAGAAGGCACCACTGGACCGGTACGTGGGTCATAGAGTATTGCACAAAGCAGCCGTTGCCCTTCAAAATGAGCTATTTGTTTTAAAATTTTGGCTGTCACCAGACTTATTTAGAGACCAGATTCTGAAGCCAGGGTCGGTCCTACCGTTGAGACTTCTCGGAAATTTTTTGACGACCCCCCCCTTTCTATCAAAAAATTTTACGACCTTTCCCCCTTCACCATCATCCGCCATTATGGTCGCTGTTTCTACAGTATTTATTTCTAAGACCACTCGACACATCTAACTCCCAATAACTTAAATTCCCAATACATATTCCCCCCCTACGAATTCGCAAAAGGAAGAGCCACGTTGGACTTGTCAACGTAGAGTTGACCCTGCCTAAAGCTGATTAGAATCAGTCGAAGAATCAGCCATTACACTGAACAATTTTCGGGATTCGTTTGCTCCCTTCCCTCTCCCTTAATCCTCTTTGTAGAGGGGATTCAGAGTCAGATCCCGTCTGGCCCATCTAGACGAGAGGGACCACATTGGGCGTGAGGTCTCTAGAGCACATAATGTGAGAAATTTTACCAGAAAACCGGACAAGAGGTCAGAGAAAATTATTATCATTAATTATTAATTATTAATATTGGGAATTATTTATATGGTAAACTTTTTGCAATTTAATAGTAAATACCTATATTCTTCCATTGGAATCCATCCGATTTCAATAAACTTCGAAAGTGAATTTGTGACACAAAGTTTTCTGGATTACATAAAAAAATGTCACAAGGCAGTTTTTCTCATCAATAGACCCTAAATAAAACAGATTTCTCTCGAAAAATGGACCTGCTTTATACGTTACTCCCTGTTCAAGCAAAACCAAATGGTCCAACAAAACGCTTACAGCCTTTATAAGCTGGAGACCCTTAATTTTATGCAGCATGTTTCAGATTTGCCTTTGTTGGAGTAGCTTTATTATTTTCTAGAAAAAACATATACAACAGGGCGACACTTCACGCACTCAAAAAGCACCGTATTACGGACTGAGTCATGTCAGTGCGATCTAAACGTGAGAAATAATTGCAACAGTTGTCCGTAGTCGAAGAAGAGCTGCTACCATTAGGATAACGATCGCTAAAGAAAATTATTGGATGGACTGCCGCTAGTATAGTATTCTGTCGCAGATTGTATTCAGGGATTCGCACGCTGATCATTGATCTGCCCACAAAGCAAAGTGCTAGTAAAGTGCCTCAACTAACGTCGGTTATGGACTGGATCCTGCTGCTGCTCATGCTTTCCAGGCCCACTCTTCCCAATCATTGGCACTCATGATGTACTAACCTTGTGACTGAATGACGGCTGAGTTGAGCTGCGCCACATTTCAGCCCGGCATTTGGGCTCTATGTAAGCCTTGGAGGCAGCTAGTAACGCCACTCGATACCAAGCTCCGCTCCTGTACCGCTCTCTCGTTGAGCAATCTATTGTGAAAGTGTACAGTCCGTTGCGAAAAATGGATCAAGGGTGTTTTTCGGTATTACTATTTACACTTTCCGGCCCCACTCCTCGGAGAACTCTAGAAAGGCCCAGGGTCGCCATGGCATTCAAGGAGAGATGTATGCAAGCGGAGACTGTGCTCCTTTGAAACGCTTAGATTCTAGAATTACCTTCAAAATCTGCTAAACGATTTTCTGAAGTTATGAAGCAAAACAGCGCAACGGCAGTGGTCGGGATTTGCAGTCAGAACGTCGTAGGATCAGCCCTGATCGCGTCTACTGTTTTGCCTTTCTTCAGTAGTACAGCTAAAAGGCTTTTTTACCTTAGTTCTTTCCTGAAGAACGCAAGACAGTAAACGCGATCAGGGGCCGATCCTACGACGTTTTGACTGCAAATCCCGACCACTGCCGTTGCGCTGTTTTGCTTCATAACTCCTTTCAGAGAATCGTTTAGCAGATTTGGAAGGTAGATTTGAGATCAGCGTTCAAAGGCACATCTAGCTCTATACATCCTTTTTGAATGGCCATGGCGACCTGGCCCTTCTGCGAGATTTTTAATCAAAATTCTTCCGATGACTGGCTAGAAACTTCCTTCAGAGGGATTTGACGCAAGAGAACACGAATATTCAACCGGTTTCTAGAGCGCAGATTTGGCGCGCGCCACAGGTGCCGGCGCTATCACAACAGTTTTGCGCGGGCGCTCGTAGCGCAGGCTACAGGTTCACTCGTAACAAACTGATGTGATAATCATATTCTACGGGTCAAAATACCTCTGAGGACAACTTTCCAGCGAATTTGGGGATCCGAGATGTTCTGGCGCCTTTTGGCGCCGGCGCTTCTGACGCGAGCGCCAGGCGTTCTAGCGGTAAACAAATGTGATATTCGTGTTCTACGGGTCGAATTACCCCTGAAGGCAAGTTTCTAGCCAAATCCACAGTCATGGACCAATTTCGATAAAAACCCGGCTCAGTTCTCGAGGAGTGGGGCAGTAAAGGGTAAATAGTGCCATTTCCTTACTGAGTCATTATCTTCCTCTGCTTTAGTGCTACTGTACTTGTAGCAGTCCAATTAGCGAAAGATGTTTGGAAGCATTTGTTGGCCCATGTTACCATCACGTTAGCATGTTCCAAGATCGTATCGCGGGCATATCTCATATGTGGTGGGTTACCAGTTTTTATCAACAAAGTTTGCGCTACGCAGGGGCTCCGACGGGAAACAATGAAAAAAAAACACAGGTTTGCCTGGTAAATTCTAGTTCTTCAGCTAAGAAGGTCCAGATTGATCATGGTTAGGAATGCAATGGTCGCAAATTCAGTCAGCGGATTAACGAGACATTCGCGCCTCATGGTAGAGCATACCGCCGTTTTTCATCGCCGACTTTTTTCTGGGTGCGTTTTCTTGAGAATTTGAAGAACTATATGCCTATAAGCCTTTCATAAACTTGGTCCCTCAAAGTAGACACCTTTGCATGAATCCACTCATAACGAGCTGTTCTGACAAGGAAAAGATCCGGTCAAGGTGATCATCATTGATAGGGCATTATTGCAAAATGTTTTCTTAGACACAGATTTCAAATCTGTTTTCCAATCCTGTGAAACGATCTTCTGGAGCACAACTTAGTGAAGAAGTCTTCCTCAGCGGTTCGGAACCTCATGATAGGATTTGAGAAGCTGTATTAGGATTTATGGGACATATTGCCTATTAGATGAGGATTTCACGACAAGAACGGAGGGCAAAGAAAGAGAAGCTTACCTACTGCGGAGGACATGGCAGACCTCGGACGGGTGTGGAGCGAACGCGATTTGGATTGTTGTAGCCTCGGCAATCTGAGCATGCCTTCCCGCCGCGCGCCCGATTGGTCGCGGGGGCGGTTTACGCTCCTCGCTTGCTGTTCCTTCAGGCCTTCGGCAAAGAGCAGTTACCGTTTGGAGAGGGCAAGCACATGAGGGTGCATCTGGTCCAATCAACGGGCAACAAACGCGGTCCCCAATTCTGGATTTGCAGGACCGTTTTCCCATGGTCTTGTTTCACCAGACACTAGTTACCACCTCTACGGAATTCTGGAAAGGGCTTCCTACTGGGGGCGTAAACTCTGCCTTCGAACGAATTAAATTCGATGGGCTGTGATTGGCAGCTTCCACAAGTCCGCAGTCCAGGTTGATGAGCGACCTTCGCAGGGTTTTAAAATGGATGATTAGCCCGTCAACAAGCTGCAGCTTAGTCCCTTCTGTCGTGATGGCACGCACTGTAATCATCAGCCATGTGATTCACTTAGTGAACCGGTTTGGTGCACTCAATGAATGGCTGCTGCTGCGTTTCGGCTGCTGCTATACTTGCAGTGCTTATGGAGACCCGGAAGGGGGTTTGCTGCAAAAAAGACATTTGTTAATGGGACAGAGCTTTTTTCTTTCACAGTGAAGAAGTTGAATTGAATTTGCATAAATTGAATTTGCATAAACATGAGAGTTCTAAGCAAATACGGCAAACATTGGATCGCTCCTGTGAAATTCACGAATTTCCAGTTCCTGCCGACGGTTCAAGATGAGATGCACCAAAAGCAGTAGTGGTAAGAGCGCTATCGCAACATACGGGGGCATTGAGGTGATAATGCATTAAAAATTGTGTAAACATGTCCTTTTTTTAAAAACGGGACTAAGCCTAGGCAGGGTGGAGAGACTCCAAGGTGCGTGAGCCATTTTCATTTTCCCCGGAGTTCCTGCCTCCTCCTAGGCTTAGTCCTGAAGGATGCCCCATATATTGCGATAGCGCCATGATAAGATTTCTTGTTTGCCTTCATAAATTCATTGTTAAACATTTGATCTAGAACCAGGTGTTTCTGTTGAAGGATTTGACAGTTTGACAAAATCGTCTTCTAAACATCGAAGAGTAGCTATCAAGGGAGGTCCGGGGAAGGGTAAGCCAACATCGAGAACTACTCGTGAACTCGTTCTTAGGGAAAGAATCGTTTCGCTCGAAATTGGCAGTGTACCTTCGCAATCAGTGGTTAGCACGATTAGGTAAAGATGTAGGCATTGTTGACTTGGTCTATTGGAGTACTGCTGTTTTACGCCGTCACAGTTCGCGTTGCGAAAGTTATCACAAGAATGCTGAGTTGTGGGCAAAACTTTCGCCCCAGCCGGGATTCGTACCCGGATCTCTTGCTTTCCGGGCAATTGTGCTACCAGTTAAAGTTTTGCCCCAGCTCAGCATTCTTGTGGTGAAGGATGAAGGCATTTTTTGAGAAGATTCATGTTGCTTTTGAGATATTGATTTTGTGGAATTTTGTGAATTTTTCGAGAGTGTCACGAAAACGCAATGCCATTCTTACTGGAACCTGCTCAACAGTATGTTCGAGGTGGAACTAGGTGTAGTTTCAGGTACAGAGGAGGATGGAGGGTGGCGGGCGGGAGTAGGACCTGGAGGGTAAGGTGAGCCGCGGGTCTCCATTTAGAGGTCGCTCAACTCCGCCTGTAGGTCGTAGCAGATACATTTCCTAATCGAGAAGATCACCCTGGCGAGAGGCCACGCAGAATCACAGAGCTTTTTGAATGTGTCACCTTTCCATAAACTGACGATGGACGAGTAGGAAGAGGGAGGTTTCTACTCCATGCACATTCCCAAGTGATCGTTTGCTATTTACGAATTCTCACGAGCAGGCATAATAAAGGTGCATGTATTCAAGAGCAGACAGCTCCTGCTCTTCTTAGCTCATTGCGCGGAAACCCCTCTGTTGTAACCATTAACCACCTCCAGTAAGAAACTGACGATGGCTAATGGTCACACAAGCAGGCGCTTCGCATTATTCGAGCACATTCTCTGGAACAAAAAAAACACTATTTGTGTTAGGTGCCTATGCAAGCTATTCACTGAGCGCTGCTTAATTAGTTCCAGAAGAACACCCTCCGAGACAGTGAACGGGTGATGAACTCCATCCCGTTTTGTTCAACTTCCCCTCTTATTCACAGGAACTAATTTTTAACTGACGACCGCTTTCACTAAATCTCACGTATATCTTTTAGCGGAACACTTTCAAAAGCTTCAGGCTTCAGGCTTATGGGGGGTGGAAGGGCCTGAGGGGTGGTGGAGCGGGAAAGGGGTCGGAGAGGTGAGGGGAGGGAGGATGGGGAACTAGCCCAGGAGGGGAAGAAACGCCAGGTAGAAAAAAGGCTGCTTACTTCTCTCCCAGAATCCCTTCCCATCGCTAAGCTCAGTCTCATGTGTCTTAAATGACCCA
>MU892264.1:0-18798 GCA_036418205.1 Ostertagia ostertagi
TCTCGTCTGCTGTAGCAGCAATTTGTGTGCAGTGTAGCGATTGGTGTCAAGGTGCGCCATACATTTGTCTTCAATTCGCCTTCGTTGAGGCGATTATCTGCGTCTGACTCAATTGGTATGAGTTATGACAGCGGCTAATGTACGTTTAATTGGTTTCCTTCAACATACACACAAATTCGGCATCAACGTGCTGTTCGAGAAACCTCGAGGGACTCGTTGACGTACCAAGGAGGATATTTTCAGGAAATTAGCTAACCCTGTGCGTGGGACTTGTGGGTCAGCTGGCTGAAACAACTCAGCTTTGCTCATTCTCACACGATCGATTGAACTGTGATAATAGCCGCTTTTAACGCTAATAATGCTTTCAACGCTTCTTTTGCAGTTTTTGCTGTTTGTGCTATCGTATCCATTTAGTTTGTCCTTTTGTTTGGAAATCAGGGTACCAAACTGTATGCTGCAATGCTGAGCGTTGTGCAGTAGGGAAAGGCGTCATTTTGCTACCGAGTGGCCATCGGATTGGCCCAGTCCTCGCAGCCGCTCCAGCGAAGTCTTCAATTACTGTAGAATTCGGCTTGTGCAGAACCTATTTATCTGACTCTAACCACGGGAAGTCTGACCCATTGTCACCTTAAGAACCCACTCTGACTTTCGTGGTCAAACTCAAGTTATGTCGCACCCTAGAAGGGTTGATTAGCTTGGAACACATTTAGCTGAAAAACGAAGCGCTACAATGAGAAATGGTAATTATCCAGTAGTGTATATGGAGCTCTGGCTCAAGGTGTAGCCACACACACCTGCACGGTCTATGTGATCGGATCCACCGGGCGTTTGTCGAATGATTTGTAATAAATCTGTTTGAAGATAACAAATGACACGAAAACCGACTGAAAATGACTGATTGCACTGTACAAATAGCCACTCAATGGTACCTATACTTCTCAATGAAAGTAAAGTGAAGGAGCATTGCAAACGGATTGGTTAAAAATACTGCCCTTCTTTTCTAGAGGTTATATCGAAGGTGATCGTGCTTACCAGCTTACCAACTAGAGATCAGAATGAGCCACAAGCCAAAGAAATTCAGCTAAAGCAAGCATCCCAAGGAAGCACATGTCCCTTTTTTGGGATCATACTCGTACTTACCTCTATCTCCTGGTCGTACTCACACCCTCTCCTTTCATACCTAAAACTTCTTGACTCCCCGACTTTCTTTGAGCTAATGTCCACTGAACGAGGCGACAGAGGGCCGGAAAGAAGTAACCGATCCTTTCCAGTACAACTTTTCACAGGAAGATCAATACTACCCCTTCTTCCCCAGAAATCCCCCATCCTCAAGCAAGTTAAGAAATCCCTTGACGTGGATCACCCTCGGTAGAAACAATCATGAATATAGAGAACACGCGGCAAAGCAAGAAACGATCGCGGGTTTTGTGAGGGTAAGTCGCTGCGTAGGAAGAGTTCAGATTGAATATATGTTCATGAGTTCTTGTGAGAACTTTATGAATGAACATGAATTGTGAAAACAGTTAGTTTCTTTAGTTGGCAGGAGAGTAGGTCGTGTGGGATGACGTTAGGAGTAGAGAAGGTACAAGATTCTATCGCGAAGAGAAGCGACCATTTGAGTTTGAGGGATACCTTGGAAATAGGCTGGGATGTTGATCAGTGATGGGAGGAGGCAATGTCAGGAACGATTTTGTGGGTTCAAGCGTTATCGTCATTGAAAATGGAATGCCACACGCAATAAGATTACGAAGCGTACGCAAAAACTGTCGGGGTCAAGGTAATGGGAGAAGCAAAATGCGCAGACGATTGTGACGGACGCGTAGTACGGGAAACGCCTGCTCACCCAGCAGTGAGGATCTCGAAAACTTCGAAAGAAACAGGACAACGACGAGGTCCAGGAGGGAGAAACTGAGTAAAAACAACTCAAGCATCGTTCATTCTGATTATGTTGGGATAGTCCGCAGTGAAGAGAAATGTCTAGGGTGGCTAATATCAAGGACGTCTAAGTGGGAGTCCCCATTTTAGATCTTCTTTCTGTGGAAGAGATGGACGCATAGTTGGATATGGACAGCACCTATTTTTGGAGCATAGAAGAGAGAGCAAGGTTTTTTTAGGGTGTAAAGATCTCTGATACAACCAATGATACCCTCCCCCCACCCCAGCATCTCTGACAAGCATTTTTAGGGTGAAATCAAGCGTACTTCTAGGTGGGTTTTAGATTAATGGTGGGACGGAGCCTGAAGACTGAAGTGATTCCAAGGCCCGGCTGGGTGCGTTTTCAAAGTTTTGCTAAGGGTAACGTTCTCTTCGTGTGTCTCCGGACTCGTACTGCTTCGCTGCCATAGAGCTAACTGCAATCTATCTCATTAGCTCTGTCTGCGGAGGTTTCTAATTAAGAGGTTGGATTACTTTATTATTACTATCAGTATAATAAATTTCCTTGACACCTACATGGCTCACTTTGGCTTACCAGGAAGGTCTTTCAAATCGGGCCCAGCTTTTTTGAAAACGGTGTTTTGCATTATGTAGGGGGCACATAGATGGAACTTAGAACTATGCTTCGTTTTTTCTGAGAGCCTCTCTGAACGGCAAAAAAAGAAGATGTGAATGATTGGTTCGTGGTTCGATACCCGTGGTGAGAAAGTTTTGCATTTCCCGCTGGCGCTTGCATGACGGCCCATAGCTCAAGGGCTGGTAATGGGTGCCATATCACCACCAGTGCCATTCTATTAGCCATATAGGCAGATTCCCGCTAAAAATTGGTTTTGAAACGGTGTGGCGCTTGAGCTTTTTTAACACCTTTTCCCATTTGGCGGGCCGCTTAGGAAAAACAACCAGAGTTCCGTGTTCTACATGTACCCCCTCCCCTGCATCATGCAGGAAACCGTTGGGAAAAAGCGGGGCACGACTTGAGAGACCTTACTCGTTGGGCTTTGTAGCCCAGCAAGGTAATTCACGAACCTCAAGTCTTGCTAAGGATGGATGGGTTTCGTTCCGGAGAACAAACAGCGGCACATAAGCTTAACTTGCAAGACTGGTCATCTCATAAAGTAATCTGGAAAAGATGAAGTTTGAGCTGTTCTCACTCAATGGTTATCGAAAAAGGTTGAGGAGGAGGAAGAGGTTCACCTTCAATTTTTTCTGCTCTCCTCCACTTCATTACGATCTGCCCCGCTTTGTTACAGGCATTTTCCGGGCTACACGTCCGTTACTGTCTTGCAATGCGCCATGCGACCACAGAAGACCAGGGGTGGCTCAGGATCTGTTGCTGCTTGGCTCTGAGTCATTTCAGCTCCTCCCAATAACGCTTGCGCTTCAACTCAAGGGGCATTGTCCTGTTCACATACAGTGAAAACCCTTTTCCCCTCCCAAGAATTATGAAAGTAGCCGGAAAAGTGAATGGTAATTCAAAGCATTGAAAAATGATCGGAATGTAATTGCACGGGAGTTTTTCGTAATTTTTGGCTCCGTAGGATTTCCCTAGCATTGCGGCCAAGGATTCTCTGGAAATTACGAAATGAAATGGCTTCAGTGACCGTAAAAGATCCGTATTCTGCAAATTTTTAAGTGATTGAATTTGTTAACCATGAATTCACAATTTCACATTCCTCAGGTGCCTTGATAAGTGCAAGGACGTTTGGCGTTTAATTATGCTGGGAAGCAACAATCTAC
Organism: Ostertagia ostertagi; assembly: GCA_036418205.1. Classification (NCBI taxonomy): domain Eukaryota; kingdom Metazoa; phylum Nematoda; class Chromadorea; order Rhabditida; family Trichostrongylidae; genus Ostertagia; species Ostertagia ostertagi. Next base: position 3,673 of record MU892264.1, read on the forward strand.
CCTGAACTTTTTTGACCAGACTATTAGAAGGTCAGGCAATAGGAGATTGGACATAATGAAGGCAGAGAGGAGATTTTGATCACTTCTGGAATGGGCCACGTTTATCGATTGCCCTAGTTCAAGCGAGAAATCGTTAGGATGCTTGTTTGGCTCAGACAGTACCATTCAGGAGCCAGTCGATGACAGGTATTATCAGAATTTCATCTTCATAGATGAACCACTAGTAATCAAATGACAAAAGGGACAGGTTGCCATAAGTTGAAACTGCACAAGAAGGGGCTTGATGGTTCTCGATAGCGCCTTGATATTTCTCAGGATGCGGATTATATGGCGTACTAGCGCTGATATACCCTGCTGAAGCTTACTCGACTTGAAAATGCTCTGGTGAAACAAATGGCGTGTTCCATTACTGCCCGTGCTTTAAGTCATCGTCACATGGGTCGGAAATGGAATATATGAGGTGTTTGACAGTACTCAGCGTAATAATGGTCATAGCGGAAGTGGTGTAGTGGCAAGAGGCGCTGTTAACCACGCGCGCGATCCTTGGATCAAATGCTGGATCGTGGGTGGTCTACAAAAACCGAGCCTCTTCATTTTTTGGGGTGGGATTATCGATACAAGGCTTGTCAAGAGGAGAAAAACACCACTGTACTTTGGGGTGAACCCGCAGATCGTTGGATAGCCCCTTTCGCATCCCAAAATGGTATTGATCAACACCAATTGCTCCCTTTGTTCTTAGTCATTGTTTATTTATACACCGTTGAAGTTCTCTACACTGCCGTAACTGGCTTCCGCATTCTTTCTGCCTGTGAAAATTGTGAAAGTGTCCGAATTTTTTTCCGAACAAGACACTGATATGATGGGAACCTCTTTTAGATCCGTTTCTCGATTAGACACTCTTATAATTTCCCATTTTCATCTCTTTTTTCGATCTTTCTTGGCGTCGAATTTCATTTGGTTATTTTCGAGGCAACGTAAGTTACCAGCCGTAATTATTCACAAGAGGTGCTCAACGCACAACCGAGCGGTCCCCCGCTCTACATAACTTCTGAACCATAAAATTTACCACAAATTCGACAGCGGAAGTTCCCACCCAATTCGATTCTTATTAATGGATACAACTCGAGCACAGTCTAATGATGGACAACTTAAAGTCATATTTACCTGGTTTTATTATTTGTATCGCTTGTAAAATCGCCAAGCTGTGGATATTTGCAAGAGGGGACGGGGCACCAGAGCTGCTCCTCAGCGGTGATCATTACTGATGGGACCGCTAAGGAAGTTTGCTTTGCCAATCACATTCGGGAGCCCTTCACATTTATAATAGGATTTCTGCAACAAAGGAGGTCGTTTAGGACTTATAGCGCTTTTTGTTTTTTACGCCTGTTATAATGGCACGCGCACTGAAATTGGTTTCTTTTTTCTCTGAATGGCTCTGGGAAAGCCAAAGAGAATCGACGAAGTGGTTTCGAGTTGGATTACCAACAAAGGATTTTTTCCTCAATTCTCTGATTCCCATTTTCTTGTGCTATCGCGTAATCTAGATCTTATCGTAGAGAATCCTATTTTTTTGCAAAAATTCAATTCTGTGGTGGACTGTACGTGAAGGTTGCAAAACTTGCACTCCTCCAAAGGGTTTTCTACTATTTTCTGGCCTTCCCAAGGCTATTGAGAAAAAAAAATGAACCTTCTTCCATGATCCGTGTAAGTGCGTCCTTTAATAGGCAGGAAAAGGAAACTTTTGAGGAAGCTTCCCAAAAAAAAAAAATGATTTTTTCGGAGTTTAATTCCTGAAGTGCGTTCTCAGTAGTAGGCCTCTTATTACTTAACCCTGTAATGGTCAGAAACATTAAAGCAAAAGCATAAAGCATTTGCCGTTGATCAACCTCGCTTTTAGGTGCGGCAACGCAAATCGCGAGCGATATTTAGCCATTTACTTCCATTTTTACATCAGTCGCGTTGGATCGATGATGGGGGCTACACCTGTGCGGGGGGCAGCCCGATGTACAACATCTTGCTTTATCCTCCCTAGACAAGTCTGGTACCCCAGCCCTAGGCGCCTCGCCCAGGATTTGCATTTCCACCGGACCGGCGTCGCAGTGGTAAGCGTGCCACTTGTCACTACACCACTTCCGCCCTACAGAAGCATTACGGTGTTGATTGGTGAAGCAGGAAACAGAGGGAAATAAGTAGCGACTGCTTCGTCAAGTTTATGAAATGCTTAATAGTAATCCACCTAAACAGCGATAATCCCAAATGGTCAGTCTTCTGATGTATTCTGAGGTTTATTTGAAATTCATTTTTACCGCGACAATCCTAAGTGAACAACAAACGTATCAAAGTATATGAGACGAAAACGCTGGCATCAATTAAAAACGTAATCAAAAACACACCCACTAATGTTGGTCTTGACGCAGCTAAGGACTTTGCCCAATGTAGCAACCGATTAGTATAAGGATAGCGTCTTTTTGAATTAGAGAATAGTAGACTGGTATCGTCAGACCGTTCTCATTTTCACGATACCCTAGCGCTGAGGTATAAAAAACCTTGCACCAACTTAAGTGGGATGATGCGGAAGACGAATAAGAGATCCAATCGCTCGTGTCGAGAATGGACCACCTCTCAAGGGCATGTCTGTCTGAATCAACTTTTTGTAAGTAAGCACGAGCCATGGTAATTAATTCTCTCTCAGCCTCTATGGTCCCTCAAAAGGCTCACGATTACAGTGATAGTTATAGGGCTTCTGCTCAGGGATCATTTATACTCCTACCTCATCATCATGAAATGGGCGTGCGCACAACACACACAGTTCGCGATAGTGAGGTGTTACCAGAGCGCTATTTCGAGCAAGATTGCGGCATCCGCATTCGGGACTGGTCACTGTTGACCGAGAGCGTGTGCAGTGCCTGTGATTGGACGCTGCGGGCTGTGCTGAGTATAACATTTTTACCCTGGGCCTTTTTCGTGGACGGCGCAACCGTGTGTGTGTTGGCACCATGCGCTGCTTACGCACCTGCGGATCCGCGACGAATAACTGGATCGATTATCCGCTGCCAAAACAACGTCGCCGAGGCTTGTCATTTATTCGGTGTAGGTAATTGGATATCGACTTAGCCTGGCAGAAAAAACCGTATATCGCAACACGTGCCAAGCCCGCCCCGCTAGTATCTGCTCTACGAACTCACACTCGCATTTAGAGTGTAACTCGATTCTGAATGCATGCAACCTGACGGTTGGTTATACCTAAACAGGCGCTCAACCCCCGTCCGCAACTCGCTCTCCTTATCTTGTCATTATTTCGATCAAAACCAGTTCCCGGAGTGGTGTGGAATGTTTGGCATGCAAATAGTCTTCGCTCTCCGCGTCTCGCACTCGCCCACCCGTCCCCCAGGTGAGGGGGGGGGGACATTTTATAGCGTGTCGACCGGAGCTCTGACGACGAGTGCCCACCCATCCTTGCCTCGGCTGTTGACCGACAGAGATATCGCAGTAATAAGGAGCGCACGTCACGTAAGCGGGCTAAATGCTGGCGAGAAAGGTCTGCAGGGCATCGTCATCACAACTCTTCCATCCGGCTCTCTTTGTGGGTTTTCCTAGCAAGAAGGGTGGAGTGAAGTCTGTTTCCAAACTGTCACCTGGCGTTTGCATGTCCTTGGGATCATATACAAATTTCAGACCCTCTAGAATTTTAAGTGTCAAATGAATGCGGGACATTAGCCATATGGTCGTTGGAAGTTAATCGTTAACCTGAATCGTATCCGAGTGTCTTCCATCAACTTCCAAATTTAACGCTACCACGCTTGGGTCGATGTTCTGAAACAGCCTCTAAAATCCTCACAGATGAGGTCAGTGTTCCCATCAAATAGATGCCTATTGATCAAAAACACGAAACTTCTAATCGGATCAACACGGACAAATCGACTTTATGCCGTTGACCCAGCGCCAACGCCAGCAGTCGTGCTAGCCGTTGACCATAGAAGAACTTGGCGCTATTTCAGGCCAAAAGAACGCGATTGTAATGGCGCCTGTATTCGTCACTCTAAAGCGCTAGAGTCATCGTTGTCGATGTCGGCTACGGTTGTAAATAGAATTGTGGCCAAATGGCTTCCCTAAGACCTTGACCCTATGGCTCTGAGGAATTCGAATTACTCGAGTCAAATGAATCATGAACGCAGAAAAAAACCCAAGAGTGCTCATACCAAAAAGCTATGAATAGTTGACCTTGAATTACGAAACCATGTCATTAGCTCGGATTGGACATGTTATGGGTTTTTACGAGGCAAAAACCGTCAAGCACTTTACGATCACCAAAAAGATCCCCGACCTGAATTTAGAGAGCCACATAACCATAACTATAACTACTACGGCAATCAAAAATGACTCATAGATTCCTAGCCTTATCTTCGTTGAATCGCCCCTTTTAGTAGAAATCACTCAGCAAAGGGCAAAAGGTGGATTCCCTAATTTTTGCGTGGTCCCATTAAAATCTTTCGTTGACAATTTTTCCAAGAAACGCCATCTGAGCTGTTCAGGGAAGGTTAGTAGGTCGATCTCACCAACTGGAATGAGGTGAGGATCTGTATACGAGCTTTGAAACGCTGAGCTCAAATGTGCTTTCATTATCTGTTATGCGAGTCTGAACCTGGTCCTAGGGCTAGAAAGGGCCGCGGTAGTGCTCCACATTGACTGGCATGAGATCATGGGTTCGATTTCTTAGCGAGTTCGCTCCTTCGTCTTGCACATGCCCAAGAAGATTTGAAACACAAGGGCAAAATGTCAAAGAATTGATCCCATGAACTCTTACCCAGTGAGCCCGGACCCAATACCGCTGCTCTGTTCGGCTCTAACTCTAAGTTTAGAGTATCGTTTGACAGGTGACAGCATCTCGAGGCGCGTATAAAAAGGTTTCGATTAGCTAATTCGCTAATGACCTTTCCTGGCCAATTCAGCAATTTTCGGTGTGGTTTTGCTTAGAAACTATACTGAATTGGCTATGGCCTGCAAAAGGCAATGCAATGGGTTGATAGCATCAAGGAGCTTCTATCTGGAGGTCATTTATAGCCTCAATAAGACTTACGCCTTGCGCTCTACCTGTAGCATGGGCGTCTTGTGCTGTGCTCCACAGCTATGCCCATTTGAATTTGTTCGCCAGATCAACTTCTCATAACATCTAACTTCATACTTTAAAGGGATGGTCGCTCCATTGACTAGCGCAGGAACTAAAAATATACATATATACAAGGAAATTAACCAGGTCTCAACAAGGAAGGTCTTTCAGGGTGTGCCAAGCTTTTTCAAAACGGTCTTTTGCATGATATAGAGGCACATGCGGGAACCACAGAACCATGGTTAATTTTTCCTGAACGGCCCTCTGAATACCAGAAAAGGGGGTCCCTAGTCACACCTTTTTCACCAGTTTTTCAATCAAAGTCTATTTGTAAGGGTTACTGACGTTCCTAATCATGAATATGGTACTAATTATTCATGCTAACTCCATTTTGCGCGAATTTGGAAACGTCAACTCGAAATGCAAAAATTTGTCACCACGAGGAATCGAACTAGGGACCCCTTTTCTGGTATTCAGAGAGCCGTTCAGGAAAAATGAACCATGGTTCTGTGGTCATGCAAGAAACCATTTTGAAAAAGCTTGGCACACCCTGAACGACCTCCCTTGTGAGTGTGTACTTCTGAGGGCTTCCAGAACTGTGATTACCGTCTCTGAATCTAGGTTTCTAGGGGAAAGGATTTGAATCTGGACTCGGCGTCGGGTTATGGGTGATGGATTAGTTGGACGTGGTGAGGCTCGCAGTTAAGTAGGTGATATTTGGTCGTCTATCACCGAATCGTACATTCCTCCTTTAGGCCTGTCGGCAGAAAGCGAAACTGCGAAACGTAAGTTAGTAAAAGGGTTATAGTGGACAATTGTCAAGGAGGTCCCACATGAATTCAGCTAACATTCAACAGCCGTTCCCATAGTATGAGGGAGGTGGTACAGTGGAGTACGGCTCTGCTGATCGCTACTCATGGTCTGAGTGGGGTCAATTTCCAAACAGAATTCCGCGCATTCTTAACAGCCCTTATCGTCGAAGTCGAGTTTTTGTTGGTAGTTTGCTGGTAGAAGTTTCGACTCCCCAAGTCATTGTAATTAACAAAAAGCATTCACTACGTTTCTCAAAGTAATGCGGAATGCGTGGCGCATCACATTAAGGGATCGATGAATGATCAATGATGAGTTCTTTGCACTTATCCTAGTAAATGGCTAAAAATATAAGATCAAATAGAGAGGTTAGGGAATGAGCAAGGGCGTCACTCAGCACTTGGACTGTGTAAAGATCGTGCCGCCCAAGTAAATTGCGCTGGCAATAATCACCCTATTTTTTGTAACAGGCTTTCAGATTTGCAATACTGAGGGTGATGTATTACTTCTAAATCCTACCAACCGTCGCAAATGATGAAAAGTGTTCTTATGAAAGTGGTAGCGAACACGCTGACACTAATACCCTAATCAAATTTTCCGAACGTGGGCAAAAAAGCGCGAAGTAGTTGTCGTCCTTATCTGAGATTTAGGTAACTGGAACACTTTGAATGAGTAAAAAGTGGTTCATGATAAGTGATAAACCCATAAACGTTCTCTCACTAATTATCGAAGAAGACCTGTCAATACGATCAAAGGAGTTGCGACCCAAATCTTCTTAAAGGGGTTTGGGTAAAACCTTGGATGGATAAAACAATGAAGAAATATCAACAATTTCGATAGAATCATGTAATAAAAACCAGAAACAGGAGATGGTTCATCGGAACCGGAAATCGGAAATCGAAACGACAAATGGGTTTGAACAGATCTGTAATGAAAATCCGTTCAGATTTCAAGCTTTGAGCCTTTACCACGGTTAGCAATGCTCGATTCTATTCTGGCAGAATTAAAGGTGACCAAGTATATGGAATGGAAGAAAAGTTAGCATAGTTGCTTTTCGGTCCTTCGGCATACCTTCATGGCGTCTAGTGGGTAAGTGCCCTTTGCCGCAATGAATTTAAGGTCACAAAATATACATCAAGGGTGTGCTTTTACCCTTTCGGGTCCACCGTCTCTCAGGAGAAACTTGGTCTATCAAAGGCCAAGAAGGTGTCCACATTAATCAGTGAACGAAATCAGTCAGTCAGTGAACAAATCAAATCAGTCAACTGTAAGTGCTCACTGAGCAAAATGTGATCTTGATTCTAAAAAGAATGCTCAAGTGGTTCAAATTCCGTCTACATATTATCGAAGAACCGATAGTAATGCACTACTTTTACCCTGGGTAGTTTCCCCAACCCTACTCGTGATAATCCGACCCCGAGGCACCTTTTTGAATTCGATGCCACGAATTGCATACAGTTCGATTAGCAAGAATATGAGCGCGGCAAATAATGGAATTTAGTCATAAATTCTTATTTCTTAGTTCTATCGCGGTCCAGGTAAGCCTATAGGAAGAAAGCTTGAGAAAATATCTTAGAAACTACAAAAACCCTTAGCCATTCCTTCAGGTCCCCATCAAACTCTTCAATTTACCTGGGTAGTGCAGCATAAAGGAGATAAACAATAACCAATGGAACGGTAGTAGTTTTGAATTTGGAAGAGCACGACTAGCTACCACAGCAGCTTTTATAGGTATGTGTTTTGTAGATATCTGCTTGATCCAGTTAGAAACCCGAAATACTGTAGTCGTTATCCGATTTCCTCTCTGAATAGGCAACGCAAGGTGGTCTCATTTAAAGAAAAATACTGCTGCCCCAAGGCTAGTTCTTGAAAGATAAGAACGATGCTACTATTTGATTACTTGTTCCATAAAACATTAAGGGACAACTGGACAGGCTCACTTCCTCTGCAGGTGTCAGTAACTGGTACAGCTCAGTTTAGATCGGAAGAGCGTCGTGTAGGTTAGATAAATTTATTGGTATGACGGTTAGAAACAAACGCGCCACATACGAACAAATCTTCCATCCCTTTGTTGTGGGCTATTTACAGTCTTGCCTATGAAGTACTATATATGCAAACACCGACTTGAATAGAGAAAGAATAGTGAACGGGTCGGCTGGCGGAGTTAATTGTTGTATGGGATCAACGAATACTGTTAAATCGCCCTCCCATGGTTATAAGAGGAGTCGAGATCCTGGCCGGGTATCCTTGGAGTTATGACATCAATATTATTGCCAATACCGTTATGTTTGTGAATCGGGCTCCGGTAGAAACTGGTTCTACAGTTTTTTCATATGATTACTTATATTTTTTTAAATCCTTTTATCGTTTGGGGTCTGAAATCTCCTAAAGGCCACGAAATTCCTCAACTCACAAGTTCAATGGGTAGACCATCGGTTTTGATCAATCCCTTTTTGGATGCGCCACGCACTACACTTCCACTCGGCATCGTAATAGAAATTCGAATGCGATTTGGTTTATACAATGACTTGCTTTTCGGATGCGCCACGCATTCTACTTCCACCCAGAATCGCGGCGTCATTCAAATACGATGATTCGTTGAGGGGCCAGACGCAATCAGTGTTCTCATCTACCGGGTGAGTCTAGCATCAGTAAGCCGGCCCCAAAGAAGTCGAGGGTTTGCTCGGTCTTGTCAAAATTGGGTCCAGGGTTTGATCCACGTACCACGCGCGGTGTGCGACGCCATTTGTCACCAAGCCACCTCCGCCCAACCCAGACTATTTGAAGCAAATGGTTCCCCTTTGAGAATCGTATATTCTGGTGAATGTTCAATAGGAGCTGATATTGAACCATCACCTTCGGTTGATCGTCTCTTCAACATGGTTTCCTTTCTTTCTTTACCCGTTAGCGTGAACTCTATCGGCATTTGTTTTCTCAAATTAGCTCTATTTTGCTTTTTTGATGTATCGAACAAGAACCGCGGCGTTCTTTCGAGAGCCCAGAAAATTTTGCATCTTGTAAAGGTAATTATCCTGCTGCAGGCCCGTTGACCCAGGTGTCAAGGCCTTCCGTCGAACTGATGGGCATTGACGGTGGCGGCGCTCGTCAGCCGTCACCGTCAACGTGACCATCGCCGCCGCTCTCTAGGCGCTCTCAAGATCTCAAAAAGCCACAACACGTAATAGGAAATTTGTCGGCGAACGTGTACGTCGGCGCTAACCTTGAGAGATACACTTCCGTCTAGAGTAATCATGTGTACTCTGCAGACGAACTGTCGTCACCTACATGTCAAAAAGATAGGGGAATTTGTGTAGGGTCCTTTACACGTAGAGCTTAATAAAATCTTAAAGATTCCTTTTCGCATTTTTAGCAGTCGTTTTCGTGTTTCGTTCAGTTATTTTCACATACGAGTGGTGCAAATTCAACAAAGAAACCAGCAGTGTCCGCTACATAACTCAAAACATGAAAAATAGAGATTCTCAAAAAAATCAAACCAAGGGACGGCCATCTATTATAGCATACGGAACCAAGGTCAACAATCCGTTGGACGGTTCTCAGCGTTCGTTGTTTACGAGCGTATTTTCAGAAGGATTGGGTGGGCATTTTTTCTTCTGGAAATGAAACATGTTTCGAAGATTTCGTAATTTCTACCGGTCCAAGAAGACCCATACTCCATTCGACGCAATGCATAGGATTTTGCACAAAGGAGTGTGCATGGATGGAGGGCATGGAAATTTTTTCTGTGAAGGGAAAGGTCGTAAGGGCTCTCAAAATTTGCCCAACACAATGTCGCCCTGTCCATTGTCGAAAACTCAGGGGCTTTCGTTGAACTGTCATTCTGGGGTGATGTAATTCATGTCAATATAAATTAATATGGAGTTTATGTAAATGTAAGGCAGTGAGTGCTCCAAAGCCATAGCAGAACAAACATTCAACCATTCCAAAAAAATCGTAAAAAATTTTGTGTATTTGTAATGTTACGCAGTGCTTTCCTGCTTGCAACCCTGTTTTCTTCATTGCAGCTCCAATCAAACAAGCCCGTTCCTCCAAAGGCAGTGATCACGATGACTGGAGGGCGGTGCGGTTTCCAGGACGTCATCGAGCGCATCTGACGTACTGGCGCTTCAGGGCGCTGCGGGGTGTGGCTAGCACCGCCTCCTGACGCTCTTCCACCAATAATGTTCAGTGAACGTCTCCACCGCCCTATGGGCGACGACTTGGCTCGTCTGGGAGCGCACGCGGCAAAATGTCGCGGCGAGCTTGCGCCGCGATTCGCGTCGAGGACATCTTCCGCGAATTTTGTTATGGAGTTCATTCACGTCAAAGCGTGTGTAATCGGAATAAAATCCGCAAAAGTTCTGCGATTCGATACCATTCTAACAGATAAGGGGTTGAGGACAGCGATGATGGTAAGGAAACTCAGTAGTAAGAGAGGAATAGAAGGCAGCATGGTGTTGTTGCAGCGATTAAAGCACTCATATCGTTGGGAGCAAGGAGGGGGGTACATTCAAGTAATCAATTACTGTGCTTGGAACTAGACTTCGGAGAGGGCGAGGGAGTATGTAAGCAATGTTGTTCCTCCTGCCGTTTCTCTCTTCTGCTGGGCTTAGTCGTAGTGTCACCTACCATCGGCCCTTTGAAGTCCCTTAAAGAAATATATACGCGCGATCGCAACATTATAATCCTGAAGTCTATCCATCGTCTAGTAAATTTCGTAGAAGCTCCTACAATTGTTAATGTTTCATAATTCGCTTTGATCGATAGTATGGCATTTCCGTGCTCCGTTCTCCACCTCTCTGCGCTGAAATCTCCGTCAACGACCACCGTGCAAATTCGAATCTCTACTCGAAATTTTTCCGAACACGCAGAATAGCAGAGTTATCAAGCTAACTTCCATGCTTTGCGTCGTTTATCTTGAGTTGCGAACCGGCACCCCTTGTCTCATGCGGCGCCGCCCATCCCGCGCCGATTCGCCGCGTGTCAGCCCAGGCGAGCAAAACGTCCGCCACGCATCCTCCTCGCGGCCTCCTTATTCGCCATACTTAAGAACAGCACAGTATTCATGTATTGCCCGCATTATTGTTATTTTGAGGCCACCTACCATTCATTCGGGTTTTACAAGCATTTGACATATGAGGCACTGGTCGCAAGATCAGCCATCCATTCACCATAACTTTCAAAAAAGTGAAGCGGTGCTTTCGCAGTTTTCTATAATCGCCCGCTGTAATGAGGGCTATATTGAGTAGAAAAGGAAGGAACTGTTGCCTCTGGGATGTGTATAGTTCACAACGCGGCAATGCGTTTTCTGCCGCGCGGAATTATGCGGCTATTGGTGTAAGCCACACCCTTGGCGTGGGAATCGGTAGATTAGCGGACGCGGGAGGCTTCACGTCTGCGTGAGGGCGGAGGAGAGTGGAAGGAGTATACGCTTTAACAATTGCCGCTCAAATGTTTCTGGCACGACACGCGTCCATGTGTACGAAACGAGCACATGACGCCCGAACTATCCAAATAATACTATCTGAAGATTTACCAGAACATCACCATCCAATTTCAAGATTTCTTTTATTCTTGATTAAGGTCCTCAACGTCAAGTGATCACTAATGGTCAATATGTCAAGAATCTGGTGAAATTTTTTTTTGAAAAACGGTTTGTGGGTGTTCAAAAACTCGCTGCCCAGCCTAGATTTCGATAGCCTGAATCCGAGCAATTCGTAAATCCTTGTCCACCCCTCCCACTTACTGAGGAGGAGGATGCGGGCAAAAGATCGTGAGCCATACAGTCTCGGAGGAGAAACTGGAAAAAGCTATCAATAGCCTAAGAAAACCAATTTAAAATTATTGAGCAATTATATTGCTGAACATGGTAAATGAATGAAGTGTTGCGCTAAAAAGTGGCGCTAATTACCACGCGCGCGGTCCGGGGATCGAATTTTGATCATGAACCGTCTAGGCCAATAAGCCTCGATAGAGTCGATCTATTGGTACGAGACTTGTCCGTGAAGTTAAACACTCTGATTTGTGCAAGCCTAAATCGCGTTCAAAATGCCGCTACGGCTCTGATTGAAATTATAGTGCATGGCGCAACACAAGAGAAAAAGGGCTGATCGACCACCAAACATTTCATGCTTTTCTGAGTGTTATTATGTGCAAGTGTGAAACAAGCTTCTATACATACAAAAATTTATAGAAAGTCCAAATTAATAACCTAAAGCTGTCGACGAGTTTCAACACGTTTTATGATGAAGCAGCGAGTTTTCAATTCTCTTGAAAGAGTGGACTCTAAACTGCTAAAAATTGGTGCTCGTCCTTATCGCGCAATAGGACCTGATTCTTTTTGAAAAGGGAGGTTTTGTTTGATTTGGTTGACCTGCTTCGTCCAATTGTTGGCTAGTCCTTATATTAGTTCACTTGTTTGCTTGAGCTCGGCGGCCTCACAAAAAGAATGAAGTCGAGTCGCATTGGTGTTAAAATGCGATTTGGCCTCTACTGACGTGTGGGCAGACCGATATACTGTTCACAGACAGTATTTTTTTTATCGTTTCGGATGAACGTGGTAATAATCAAGGCTCTTCAATTAGGTCGGGCTGGGAATTGAGCAGGAACGGCTACGAAACCTAGAACGAGAGTCTTTTCTCCATTGTAATCTGCTGAATTTCTGCGTAATTCATAAGGTAGAGGCGGAAGTGGCGTGGTTCGAGTCTTGGGTGGCCCGTCGTCCGGGTCAAGCATGTCTCCCATCACTCCGAGGGTCGGTTAATTGGTACCAGACTTGTCTGGGAGGATAAAAAACACTGACTTGACATCGGCTGGCCCCCGCAAGTCATTGTATAGGCCACATCGCATTCAAATGCCACTACGAATGTACAAATGGAAGTAGAATGCGTGGCGCATCCCAAAAAGAGATTGAGATGCTTTATCCTTAATCCATAAGAGCCACTTAGATGGACCCGAAAAGTGCATGCAATGAATGTTCGTAATCCTCATAGTGCGCCGTATATTCAATTTCATTTTGAAATTTCGCACACGATTAAAGGCTTGCTCGCTCTATACGATAAATTTTTGACAAAAATGCCAAGTTCCGGCTGCTTTTTGACGCCTTCATTACCTAACTGAACTTGTGATTCGAGAATTCTTGTAGGTAGTGTGTAACCAATCTCAAGGACCGTACATTGGTAAAGTGCCAACTCTGCTTCAATAAATTGTCTACCACGTCCTAAAAGGTGCAAGTTGCCCGAAGAACAATGTGCCGGGAACAAAAAGGCGGCAAATTTTGTAGGGGGCGGGTTGGGGAAGGACGCGCTTCCGTACTCCCATAGCTGTAATATGCAGCTTAGTCAGTTACCGTAACCTGATTTTTGTGCTGCGCAGTTTCTCAGTAAACCCTTGCAAGCAGCAGGGCCGGAAATGGAGGCAACCAGGCATTTATTTTGATTTATTGGTAAATTTTGAAACCTTCGACGCAGACGAATCGGCCTGATAGGTTATGAAGAAAAAATTGTTATGTGGCGAAGCTCGAGAACCATAACCCTCAGTTATGTGGCGGTGCTATGGATATGCTGGTTCTAGAGTTTGGGTCTAAGATCAGTGCCAAATTGAATTCTGATGGATTCTGAAGAGAAAAATGAATTGCTGTTCTCAAAAGTCCTTGATATTAAGAGGTAAGGAATGTGATGGATTGGAATGTACAAAACTGAGGGTTTTGAGTTGACCGCGTCTGAGTGAAGGATCTTGTTGCGCAAAGAGGTTCGTAGCCACCAATCAAGGACATTCAGAGAGGAATCGACAAACAAACAAAGCGCCCCTGTCCGAATAACTATCGACTGTTCACGAGTGATCGAGCATGGAATTCGTCGCATGCATGACCCTCGAAAAGTGTCGGCGAGGTACCATGGACACGAACACGAAAGGGGACCAAGAAGCGCGATGAAATCGTGCGCAATGAAAGGTCACTGCGTGAGGCTGGTGAGCGTAGGCGAAATCGGGCTAGCAAAAGAGATAATTTTAGCTTACGCTTCGGATCACCTTGTCTTTTTGTTGATAATGACGGTGACAGTGAGGTTGGCCTACGAGGGAAATCATCCACCTTCACTTAGGCTGCCAACATGTTGATCCATCCGTGGTGATAGCTGGTTTCAGTGACTCGCCTCATATCCCATGAGATGTAGATTTGTTTTGGAGGGGTCGTCCAACGACTAACTGGCGTCGGAGTGACCTCATAATTGTGCACTAAAGTAGCTGTCTAGCTTTATAACTTCTGGCCAGAGCGGTTAAAGTAGGTATGAGGCCTTGAGGGCATTCCACATTGGGTTACTCTCACATTCATGGGAATTGGTATTACGCCGTAAGCGCTGAAGAATACTTTATTCTACGATTGGAGAAATGTGGAATACGCCACGCATGTATCGTAAAGGTCTTCGAGTACATATTTCACCGTAAGATGATGATATACGGGAACTTCCACTGACCATCCTATCTTTTCTCGGGCAGGACTTTTCCACACGAACATCAACTATCCTGGTTTGTGCATGTGCACAATATACAGGGAGAGCCATAAAAAGACATTTTGTCTGGATTTAATCGCACTCAGCCAATTTCAAACCGAATGCTCCCATATCAAATAGAATAGAAGAAAACCAATCCATTTCATGCAAAATGAAACTTCATAGTAACGTCCTACGTGGACGGCTTCGAGAAAATCTGTCCTGTAGAAATGGTGCACGGTACGAGCTCAGCGAGGTTGTCGACCGATAGTGGACCATTACGACGTTATCTGAGAACGCTGGTCAAAGCGATCTTGCACAATCAGAGCTGCTGCTCCTAGGAAGCTATCCAGCAGTTAATCGATTGAAGAAGTTATTTAGGTGCTTTAAGGCAGGGTGGCCTTGTTGAGCTTGAGGGTGATGGCGGATGACGTCATATTCTGAGGAGGGTGAGGGCTTGCTTCCGATTATGGTCAATGTAAGACTTTGCGAATCCAGCGATTCGCTACTAGCGATTTGCTAGCGTCCGCGGTCGCGTCGCGTACAACGAATGGCTCATTCGCTGTACGCGACGCGACCGCAGACGCTAGCGAATCGCTCGATTCGCAAAGTGTGACATCGGCCTATCAGGGGACATCTTAGGAATGTTTTGCCATATAAGTACCTCAAACACCCTGCGCGACAAAGAGTTTGGTGATGTGCACCATGGACGGAGTGATTTCTTTT
>MU892270.1:0-13544 GCA_036418205.1 Ostertagia ostertagi
TCGCTCAAGACACACATCCAATTGTCACCACGATTTTGGAATGGATGAAAATGCGTGGCGTATCCCAAAAAGAGATCGATCAGTGCCACATCATCAGTAGTCTATCATTTGATTCTTGATGACATGAAATTACAATCCTTCTCCAGGGCTTCACAAGGTCCCTCACCTTGGAGCTTCCCCTCTCCCGCGACCAGAACATTAAAATTCCACAAATACGACCCCTCCCCGACTCTATCAAATAGAACGGAGGGTCGGTAAATCTTTACTCCGTCCCTTTTCCCTTTGTAGTTACCAAGTAATCTCGACTGGGGACTTACCCACTGACCTGTTCGTGGGCTTGCCTTCGCAAGGCATCTCATAAGCTACATATCATCCAAACGGCACCACGATTTTGAATGGATCAGGATGCGTGGCGTATCCTAATAAGAATCGATCAACGCCACATCATCTGTGTTCTATTATTTATAGTGGTGGTATGAGAGCACAATCGATTAGGGTTACACAAAATGCATTTACCAAAGTATCGTATAACCCATATAGTAACACACCAATCACTGTTTCTGCTTTATTCTTTAAACATACACATTATCCCACGAATATGTAGTTAATATCCTTCCTAGCATTTCGATGACACACCAAGTTAATAGAAGAATTGATCTTGATCATACGATATTTTACCTAACAACCATAATTTCGGATTAGAGAAGCGTTTGCATCCGCCACACACGCCGTGGAAATTGGCCGCTCGCCGCGCGCGACATCGCGAAGTGAAGTGCGCGGTAAACTCGGGGTCGACGATTTCACCGGGTACCAGACAGGAGGCCCGTCGCGAGACAAGAAGGCAGAGACCCAGACGGGTCAGCGGACGAGTCGCAGCGCGTACTGCAGTGATTTCGCGTCAAAAATAGAATGTACTATAGTACGTCCACATCACACAGCACGCGCTGCGACTCGTCCGCTGACCGTCTGCGTCTCTGCCTTCTCGCCGCGCGACGGGCCTTCTGTCAGATACCCTACGAATTTCAACACAAAGCTGTCGCTCGCGGCGTACAGTCAATTTGCGATGCGTGTGGTTGGGACAAACGCTGCCCACCCCCATGACTATCTACCACTTTCTCCACGTTCTAACATACAATTGACGAAAATAATCCAGAAAAGAAGCAAACTGCACTACAAACAAAAACACTGTCAGGTATGCAAGTGGTTCATGTCGTATAGCATTTGAAAATGTATAAACAGTAGCCGATTTCCAGTAAGACCGCCAGTCGTTCTTCATGTAATAATTCAGCAGAAAAATGAGATATTGTATCTGAAAAAGGCAAATTTATAATAATCAAGTTCCAAAAAAACCTCAAGTTGGCTCCCTTCAAAATGCGCGGTCCTCGCTCAAGGCTTGCTCTGTGCGCGGTCGTGATCCTGCTTCGACTGAACACTCGTTCCCCGACACGGGGCGAAGGAAGGCAGAGGCAGCAGACGGGCAGTGGACGAAGTTTCCACACCGCATGCTGTGCGATGTGGGACACCTCATATTACATTCTATTTAACTGACGGCGATACGTCCACCAGTTAAAGAAGCTGGCGGACTCTCCGCTGCGTCCTTCTGCGTCTCTGCCTTTTCGCCGCGTCACGAACCGATCCTCTCCTACAGTCGGGCACCCACATCGCAAGCTCGCCTGCGATCTAGCCTGAGAGCCATCCAAAAAGTTACCACTCCAAGGCTACTATCAGCCAATCTTGTACAAAGGTTTCAAGGATTTAAGAAGTTCCCTTAAGTAGGTTTACTGGGGCAGAAAATATTGGAAACGGCGAATAATTTTCAAACACTTAACAACTTTTCTGTCTGCGCTACACATTCAGCTTTCATTCGGGATCATTGAGGTTGTTAAATATGAACTAAATCTATGCAGAGCATTCAGTATCAAAACCCCCACTGCCCAAATGTTGGATGTGGTGGGGGCGGGTTCAATTCCAATGAAGCACCTGCAAAACTTCAATCTGTTTAAACAATTCTGCGCATTTAGGGTGCGCCGAAAGGACCTAAAACGCCTGCTCTAGGATGATCGCGGATCGCCTCACTGTACGCCTTCGACTCCAATCAGACAATGCGGACTCAATATTTTCTCACTTTTCCTGTTGTTTATTTGCGGAGCTCTTCTCTGCGCTGTTGATGCGACTACTTTGTGTACTGCATAAGGCGCTATCGCGATATACGGGAGCATTCTCTGAGACCTAGGAGGGAGCAGAAACTCCGAAGAAAACAAGTGTCCCACGTACCCTGAAGTCTCTCCTTCCCTGACCAAGGCTTAGTTTCGTAACCAAAAAAGGCATGTTTCACATAATTTTGAAGGCATTACTATCACAGTGCCCCCGTATATTGCTATAGCGCGCAAAATAAATGTCACCTATAAATATTGATTTGATTTGATTTCGAATTTGATGTAAAGTAGGCATTCATCGTCCATCCCTTTCCAGCCAGAGGAGCGGAAAGCATGAATGGTATGCTTTCTCCAGGTCTAGATGAGGGTGACATGCGGTGCATTCTCGAGAAAGAGAACGGTGGTGGGGCCACCACCTATCGACGTTGGTTGACGATCAGAGGTAATCGTGGATGGTGAACCTATGGTGCAGCAACCGGACCAGTTTGCCAGTCGATAGCACGGTCTCTGAATCTCGTTGGTAGGTCCATATGCACGCTGGCTCTATGATGCACATATTCGACCATGGTCGGCCATCGCTGTAAGCTGATGGTCAAATGGCCGGTAGATGCCGGCCGAAAGCGGGCACCATACGCAACGGCCAGCGTACATATGCTCCATAGCACCTTAATTCTACCGAAGAGATCCTAAACCATGCTATCGAGATTCCGGTGCTAAGACATCCGTTAAGCCCTCACGATAATCTGTTTATCAGTCAGCGACGATAAG
Source organism: Ostertagia ostertagi (assembly GCA_036418205.1). Taxonomy (NCBI): domain Eukaryota; kingdom Metazoa; phylum Nematoda; class Chromadorea; order Rhabditida; family Trichostrongylidae; genus Ostertagia; species Ostertagia ostertagi. The sequence goes on from MU892270.1 coordinate 2,925, forward strand.
TGATCAACGAGATCCTCTCCATTTCTTTCCGAAGATCGACGCATCTCATGTCAACCCAACTTGGACTCCAAAAAATAACGCTCATGCTCCGCTCGATCCGGCTAGAAAGGGGTGGCATGCCGGAGTGACCATTTAATTGGTAATGTGCCCCACACGGCGATTTTTTTTCATGCTCTATAATTTAAGTGTTTCTGTAACATTTTTGCAAGCCACTGGCTGCGGCACCCTGGCCGATGGGTTCCAATTGTGACCGTTGATTCACGCGAGCCTGGGTTCTACACCGAAATGGATCTCGAATGTGGACCGACCCATACTAGGAGACGGCTCTAACTCACCAATGGTCAAAAAGCCTAGTTGCAACCTGCATTTTAATTCGGCAGGCGGCCTACTGTTCTCCCGGCTCAGCAGGAGGGCAGAAGCAGGCAGTCCGTTGGCGCCACGAAAAAAACGAGTTTCTGAGGACGTTCTGAGGATTTAGTAGGGCCTGTGGCCTCACCGCAAGCCTTTGAACACCAACTCCAACAGAGTTCTGTGACAGGTAGCGAAAATGCGTTCCCAAACCTGGAATCGTAGCTTAAAAATTGGAGCGTTTCTGCAGGTGGAACATATACAGCGAGCGCTGACGAACGCAGAACGGTTAATGGCAGCAGTGTTAATGAGAAGGCGCACTCCCCTACAAAGGGATGCGATCGCGTCGACTGGGCGGCCATCTTGCTTTCACAATCATAATAGTGTCTAGGTTCTCTTTTCGTAGAGGGTGTGCCGCGCCTCACCAGCCCACAGTGTACGTTTCCTCTGAGTAGGTCATTTCGGAAATTGTTGCTTCGAAATCGTTCAGAGTCGCGAATCCGCACCGGAAAGAGGTCGGTGGTGTCATAGGCGTCTTATCAGGTATACTAGATGTCACATGAACGGCGTTGTGGTCCCATGGCGCTCGTTGGCTGGAAGGCGCGTTTTCACATACTGCGGCTGCTGCCGCCCAGTGGAAAAGGCTCTTATCATTTAAGGTCCATTTTTCACGGTTAGTCTGCACACAGTAAAGGTTTGACAGCAAGATGACCATGCTGATTGCGATGATTTTCTCCTCGAGGTTTTGCTTGGGGTGTCGGGGGCTGCCCGCTGTCCTGCTGGCGGACATGTTGTGAGCGGACTCTGTGTTCGCCAGGTTTTCACCTGTCCCAAACGAACCACCCTCGCGCCGCCACTTCCAAGATCGTCGGCGAGAGTTACGTATCTCATCCTGGTCTAGAATGTGGGAGAACGTACTTAAATAAAGAGCGTCAATAATTCATTAGGTTGGTCACAACACATGTGGAATGGCTATTTTTTCCCTCCCTTTCTAACCAAATGGAACAGAAAGCACGGGGCTGTGGCTTTCTCAGGTGATCAAGTGAGGGTGACGTACGATGCATCCTCGAAAAAGAAAACAAAATCGGAGCTACCGTTCTTTAGTTATCCATGTTGACAATCAGATCATCGTGGGTGCTGAACAGATGGTGCAACAAACAGACTAGTTTATCAGTCGATAGCATGGCTGGAATCTCTTTGGTATGCCCATAGAGTGCACACACCGTCGCAGACTGTTGAACAACGTGTGCACGTTGTTGCACGGTACTGCGCGCTGTTTTCACACTGTCGCACGTTGCCTGCACGGTGTTTGCACGGAGTTGGTGAGACAAGACAGATAATAACGGCCGCGGAACGACTGTTACCGTAACCCGTGGCCGCACTCCAACATGCCGGCGAAGCGCGCTCCGGCCAGTTCGACACGCTGCCACATTCACCCTTCTACAGCTCAGGTGCTCCGTACAATGGACGGGCTCCGTATCGTCCACACTGTCGTCGTGGAGTGCGCAGAAAAACGACAAAAGAGGCATGCCGAATGCCACGTGGCATCGATTTGTTGCGGCGGCGGATTACGGTAACAGCCGTTCCTGCGGCCTCTTGTTATCCGTCTAATGTTGGTGAGCGGGTCGGCTTCGGTGGTGTGCTGATCTATGTTTTGTACTTCTTTGGCCTGATCCATCTATCTCAAAACTTATCAGCTCTCCAGGTGAACCTTTAGGTAGTACTGAATTCCGTAACAGATCCGACAGACAGACGAAGAGGTTTATAGTAAGTAGGATATTCCCGTTATAATCTTTGCCCACTGTCCCTTCGTCGATCAGTGAGCATTCCGAGTGTTGGTGACGTTTTGAGTAATTCTTCAGCGCTTTATCAAATATCTAACAGCGCACATTCTGATGCGACAGCGGAAGTAAGCAAACCAGCCCTTTTGGCGTTTCTGCTGGGGCCGTATGCTGAATGTTGGGGAGGGGATGGGGTCCCCGACGGTCGACGGACTACTTCAACTCGGTCCTTAAAACCGCCTCAATTTGATGCTTACCTCAGGACTAAGCCTTAAAGAGAGGACGGACCTGCGAGAGAGCGCAGGTCCGTCCTCTCTCCAAGGCTTAGTCCTGGGGTAAGCAAACCAGCCCTTTTGCTGGACCAGCTGCACCACTTGCGTCATTACTCTCCTATCGTACCGACCGAGTTGAAGTAGTCCGTCGACCGTTGGGGACCCCATCCCCTCCCCAACATTCAGCATACGGTCCAGCAGAAACGCCAAAAGGGCTGGTTTGCTTACCTCCGAAGCGCCGCACGGTGTCTGTTTGAGCTGGTTTCTCCCTTTTCTACCACCTACCAGTCCTTTTACAGTTACCTCGGCTGTCATGACCGTTGCCTTTAGAAGTATCTTCATCATATTTTGAGACTTTTTTCCAATTTTTCAGGCTAATGACTTTCGATTTTTCAGTGCATTTTAGTTAACTGTAAGCAGTAACACTCACCAATAGCTGTAAAAGTAGGCGAATGCTATTCCATTAGGGCTGGGTCCTATATTTCTGCGTTTGGTGAAGATTTGGGCGCTAATCATCAAAAGATTAGCATATGCAAGCGATTTCATTAACCATATAATTTGGCTGATACATATCCGTTCGTTTGACCTGGTAACGCCGTTTGTCAGCCTAAGGACAAGCGAAGGAACCTCTCAAGCTTCACCTGTAAGTGAGTCCTTGCTCCATCCATTGTACTTGATTGTTGATCCAAGTATGGCATGCCGATGTGTTTGGTGTGATGCATATCCGTCTGTCTTCACTTGACAGTTCAGTAGTGAGTTTATTCGGTGAAGCACTAAGAGCATAATACATGTCCGCTTAAAGTTGGGCCGGTTACTTATGGTTGTTTCCGGTTCTTAAGTCGCTTTCTGGCTAATCAGTTTTAGTTTCCGATTTTCCGACTGTACCCAGGATGCTGCCGGTAACGAAAACGTTAAATGGCCCGAATCAAGTAGTGAAGTAAACGACGAGAAGCCGGGGCCACTTCGTAAATAATCGAGGACCAGAACCGTCCTGCAAAGCTGGCAGGAAACCAAGGATAAGGAAATCAGTTTCTTAAGGTGACGCGATTCATCCCCCATTTCGACGAATTCACCAGTGGTCAAAAGAAATGCCTGGGGGTTCTTGAAGAAAAACTGAGAGAAGATCTAAGAAAATCGATTTAACGCTCTCGGCCCTGGCGGTGGCAATTGCCACCAGCAAATTCAAATTTCTGTTTTACCGCTGCAACAGCATATTTTTTTCTAATCCTGCTAGAGGTTGCTTCAGTCAACCTTCCCCTTCCTAATTATGAGCTAAACCTGCCATTTTTCATTGTGTGTTGCTGTTAGTATTACAAGTATTTGTGTACAAGTGCAACAATGAATCGGCGCTGGTCCCCGCAACCGGCCAAGTAAGTGTCACTTTTTCTTAAAATACTTGAAGTAGATCCATTCTTTAATCAAAATTATGGGTTATAATGTTGTGCAAGATTATAAACTTTTTCGGCATAACTATGAAATTTGGAATTGTTTCGACATAAGCTTAAAAACTAAGAAGGTGGGCCAATTTTCAAAGCTTCTTAGTTTCTTTGTTTGTGATCGAATAGCTTCCAAATTTCGCCATAATGATACCTATATGCTCACAAGTAATAAACAATAGCTAGAAGAAAAATTTCTCCACGGGGAAAAATTCAGGTCCGAAAGTTTAAGCAGAACCCGATTTGACATAGACTGCCGTCCGAATTTACCCAGCTTAATTCTCCAGTCACGACCTCATCACTCCTCGCACCTCATCATTGCGTTCATACTCGTTAAATAAAAGCGTTTTGAGAAAATCAGAGTGTACGGCAACATGGAAGAGATATGACTCGATCAGTAGAGATCCTTCCTCGTTTTTACTTCCTTAACGTGTTGTACTTATTTTATCATTCTAGTACATCCAAATATGCCGCAAAAAAGGTACTATGGCGAGCTCTGGAATAAGCAAACGCCAAACAGCGTTCATAGTTGGCGATCGAATAGGTAATTGGGCAAGGGGTAATGGAACGTTCAAAGTTGGCGGTCGTACGTGCAATTAGACGATTAAGGCATCGCATCTAATGGCGGACAAACAAATCGATACGTATCCCTTTCCTTATCGCCTACTCGCCTACTCGTCTGATCGCCCAACGAGGCAGCGTTCAGAGTTGACGATCATACATGCGATGACGATTGGGCGATCATGCGATGATTTGAAAAGAAAGCATGCGTATCGATTGGGCTATCGGCGAGTATGCAATTCGGCGAATAGGCGATTGGTCGAGCGGGCGATAAAAGATGAATACGTATCGATTTGCTTGCTCCGTCCATTGGGCGACCGCCTACTCGCCTACTCGCCTTATCGCCTCTGCCTGATCGATAGATATCACTTCTTCTTACAGACTAATCGCATAACCGAACGTAAGATCGCCAACTCTGAACGCTCCGCTTCTGAAATCCCTTGCAAGCATAGCAACTTGTCACAGCAGCGCCAATGCCACAGTCGCGATCGGCGATCAAAATGGAAATCGAATACATGGCGCATTCAGAAGATGTGTTAGACCTCTTCGCATAGACGACGGGCCCTACTGAGTTACACCAGCGCCCATGAAACATGTGCGCTGTGTTTTGTGGGCATACGCTATCCCCCTCCGCGAGGTTTGCCCATGTACAATGGGGAGTGCGGCATAGATACTACGTAAAGCATACGCAGGGAAGGAGGACTCGGCGGTTATAAGGGGGGGAGGGGGGGGGGGGGGGAGTCAAAAACTAGACGGATAGGAGACGATGAAAGAAATTGCGAAATAATTCCATCGATGGCCAGCATGGCTTTCCCTGTGGCCCTGTGGTCTGGAACGCCGTCGAGTTTCAGCTGATGGGGTTCAGACCAACAGGGCCGCAGGAGAACGAAGCCGTGCTTCATGCCGGGGCTATGTTCCTTCGTAGTGCGAATTGCGCGTCGTTCTGCACCCTTATGGAGTCCGCCTGCTTCTTCACTAGGTAGTTTTTCCTTCATCTACCTTCGTGAAATCCTCCTTTGATTCGACTACTTCGTATCTAATCTATCTCACTTTACGTTTTCGTCCACGTGGCAATCAATATGTATCTCATACATGGACGAAAATGGTCAATTCACCCGTTTCCTCCCCTTAATCAGCACAAATGGAGCCTCCCGAACGAGAATGTCATCTTTACGATTCAGCTTGAAGCACTCACATATTTTCGCGCAACCTCCTATTCGTTTTCACATAACAGCAGACCATGGTCATGCACCACTGCATAGCGAGCGTGGGTGAGTAAAAATGAAAGCAATGATACTAAAGGTAGTGATTTACAACGATTGATAGCGGTGCTAAGCTGGGAACATTCAAAGCCATGTTAAACCAAATTTTGTTAAAAAAGGGTAACAGAGCTTCAAGGCCGGGATCCGATGAGCCGATTTTCGACTTCCCCGAAAGTTACTACACCCTCCTGGGCTTGATGCTAGGAGACGTCCTTATCTTCCGATAGTGCCGAGATCCCTCCGTCCAAGCTAAGTTGTTTATATGGAACGTTCTGCTAAACATTTATCCTTTAAAGACACGAGTAGGGATCGAACTGGTGTTATTATTCTTAAAAACAAAAAAACGCCATAGAAAACACCAATTTCCTCCTGCGAGGCGCGGCCGTGTAGAATGGCGGACCTAAAAGTGGCTGCGAGAGAGGCGAAAACACGAGAGGTACGTGGTACGGGGAAGAACGCCACCGCAAGCGTGGCCACGATTTGAGCGGTGCCAGCACCGGCAGCGTTACCAAGCGAAGGCTTTCCGTCCCTGCTGCTCACTTAGAGCGCGGCACTCGTCGTGACTCTGGGTTGAGAGCCCTCCTTCTCCCCTCAGGAGGGTAACGCATCTGCTCTTGATATCTGATACCGTTCTTTATACCATTATGACAGCTTTAGCGTAGTCAAAAACATGCATTACATGTATAACGCAAGCCGAAGGAGGATTAAATTTTGGAGCAAGTCCATTTTCAAAAGAGGTGAAGTATATGTCTCCATGAAATTTCAGAAGCGCGGTGGCGTCTTGTGAAGCACATAACCCAACTCCCAATAGAATTTGCCGATTTTCAGCGGAAGTTCCAAGTCCGGTAGCCCATCCCAACCTCCCGGCCGATGACGCTTCTCTGTCAACACATTACAGGTTAGAATAATCAATAATTTATTTTATATAAAACTATTTGTATTACAGTTTACTTTTCGCGCCCATGATAGGCAGTACTCTCTTGTTGGTGTGTTGGCCAGTCTTCGGAGCCTCAATCGCCAATTTCCCACCATCCATCAGCTGAGTGTGCACCGCGTCGAGGTCGACGTCATCCGGGAGAGCCCACTTGCGGACGAAGGACCTGAAAAGGCAGTTATCAGCAAACTTTAGACCCCGTTCCCAGCAACTAAGGGCTAGGAGATGCCTCGGACATAGCCTGTAGTGTAAGGCCGTGGTCGGTCTTCAGCTCCTGATGTCCTTCGATGGTGAGATCCCTTCCATCGATGTGAACTTTCAGCTCCTCGGGTTTGAACTGCGACACATCAAGTGCTACAGCGACCCACTTCTTTGTATGTTTCACCACTGAAAAACAGGCTTTCAAAAATGACAGGGGCTTGATCTCAGCAAAGGTGCACCTCATGAGGCCTCGTGGCAATTTTTAAGATTGATGTTCTTTCTCTTCTCCCAAGTAGTGCTGCATTTCGTGCCCCAATCGGCGCTCCATCTGGCGCTCAAAGCGGTCCACGTCGCGCATAACTCTATAGGGATCCATCATATCCCTCTCGATTTCGTGCATGAGGTTTCCGACACGACGAGTAGGCCAGAGCGCCATTATGCCTATTGACTTCCCTGAAAAAACCACCATAAAACCCCAGATGGCTGCTTGCACTATTGTACCGCTTATTAACGGAAGCCAAAAACGGAGGAGCTGCTGAACGCAATCGAGGCTACCGTAATCGCCCAAAAAATAGTTCACAAGAGAGAATAGAGTAAGAGTAGGATTCCGTTCACAACGGACCGAATCCTTGGAAGATCTGAGCAGAAGACGAGGTCGCACAGAAACAGCCGAGGACACAGCACGCACCGAAGACGACGAGAGAAGTAGTCTGAGGACCCGGACCCTCTCCAGCGTATTTATAGCAGAAAAAGTGATCTTCTAGAAGTTTCCAGACCACGAAGATCCTAAGGGGATCGATCCTTGACCCAGGCGAAATGCTGTCTTGATCGCTGCAAAAGCCATTTTCCGGGCAGGGACCACAAAGAAAGAATCTTCTGCGATGTCCCCAATTAGGGTGAGGGACATGGGGCAAAGCCGACCGCCAAACAGCTTCAAACGAAAGTTAGAAGAACCTGTACAAAAATAGATCTCTACGGGTTTGATCCCAATACGATCGCTGGGTCCCGCCGTTTTTCTTCATCGATTCTGTTTCTTCCAAGTCCAAAGTCCTTACCAGTGGATCACTTCTGTGGTACTAACATTAAGTTGTTTAGGACTAAACTTGTTGACTTTCAGGAATAATCTCTGCATTTCAGTATCGATTTCAGCTGCTATAAGAAGCCCTAGGGGAAGCATTATGTACCAAAATCGTTTTGGTGTAGGATATCAAGTGCACGAAATATCAAAGCTTCCCATATCGATTTTTCATTGTTTTTTTTTTCCAAAAAGAACCATATTATCAGATGTTTTGTGCTGTTCTTTGATGAGTTTGGGCCATAAAGTTTTTTAGCTTTGACTTTATGAGGTCCAAAAAGCTATTTGGAATCATTGTTGTAAAATCACTACAGTAATCCTGGGTCCGATCACCTTATTACAACCGACTGGTTAGGGATTCATCAGCAGTTCCATTGATCTTCTATGCAATCAGGTCTAAATGATCGATTAGCGCTAAAGCTTGAGGATATCCCATCCCTGCGGTGTGAGTCAAGTGCAACCAGGCTTGAGAGAATAGGGCAGAACTCCTGTGCATAGATCTGGTAAGTGATGGAAACACCCTCAACGATTTTGCAGGGACGTCGAGTGCACGGCGCATCTCATTGCTCTTCACAAAACCCTGCATTTGTGAGCGGTTAACAAACAGGTGTTCGCCTTCTCCCAGAGAACACTTTGCGGGACCACTGAACTATGTATTCTGACGGTTTCTTGCCCCTTCACTTTATGAGGCGAACAGCTCGTGACAGAGCCACTAGAAGAAACTGCCTTAGCCTTGTTCTAATGAACAGGAACACACGAGGTTGGTAAAAGAGCCTTTTCGGCTAACTTTTCGGCGGGTTCGCCTTCGTCAGAGCCTGCAGTAAGTCTAGCCAATTTAAGAGAACCCTGAAAGAGATTTCGTTTGCAAGAATGGAGTTAGATCTTCGAAAACCGGCGCTATCACAATATCCATTGGCATCCTTCAAGACTAAGCCTTGAAGTGGGAAGAACTTCGGGGAAAATGAAAATCGCTCATGCACCCCAGAGTCTCTAATCTCTTACGTAAGGCTCAGTCCTAATTTCAACAAAAAGGATATGTTTCACGCGATTTATAGTGCCGTATACGTAGCAGTTAAAAAGTGTTCGCTCGAAACGGATTTTTAGAGCATAATTTTTCTCGCCTGGAGCAACGCCGCTCTCAAGATGGAAAATACTTGTTTTTTAGTGTTTTTATCTCTTCAAATTTTAATGAATCTCAGAAGAAAAAATTTTGAGTCACATTGATTCTCGTTCTGGCGAAAAAAGAAGAGCACGAAAACCGTTCAGGCGAACCTTTTTGACCGTGACACACTTTTCATTCCAAGCTGCATTCAGAATCCCAATGACGTATTCTGCCTAGTCAGTGACCGTCGAGCCCAGCCAGATGTGTATGTGAGTGTGTAACAGCAGACTGTTTCACAAGAATGCCTGGTTGTGAACAAAACTTTCGCCCCAGGCGGGACATGAACCTGCACCCCTCGCTATTGAATTAGAACATTCGCCAAGGCGACTCATGGCGGCATAAGACATGCCAGTTAAAAAACAAAAACAAGTCAAAATATCAGCAGACCATCCTCTGAGTGATGTACGGTTGGGTATACAGGATTGAGTGCGATCTGTAGACTATACAGGGGGGGGGGCAAAAAAAGCACTCTTACTCACATTCAAAACAGAATTAATTACACTTTGCCAAAACCAAACCGAATGAGCTCAATTGCATATTGAAGAGCACATTCTATTCTATCAAAAACATTGCATAGTGGCCTTCTACACCGACGACATCAGAAGATTTTCCCACGGAAACATGGTTCGCGGTACGAGCTCAACGGGGTCGTCGAGAAACCATAGATGATTACGACGTCTCTGAAACGCTGGTCAAAAGCCATTTTGCATAGTCAGAGCTAGTGTCTCTAAGAAGTCATTCACCAGTTATCCGATTGAAGAACTTATGTAGCAGCTTCAGAATGGAGCGATTATGGTAGGCCTCCTTGAGCTCGACGGTGATGACAGATGACGTCATATTCTGGAGACGGTGAAGGCAGCGAAGGTGGGCCTGATTCTGCTTATGGGGGGACATCTAAGGAATAATTCGCCGTATAACTCCCAATAACAGCGGCATCCTTTGCGACGAAAAGTTTGATGATATGCGCCATGGCAAAGTGACTCTTTTTTTGCCCCCCCCCCCCCCCTAATTTATAATTGCGGCATTATTAGTCATTTCTTCTTCCTGCCCTCAATCCTCAATTGCGAAAAAAAATCGGTAACGCCCTGGAAAACGAAGAAGTGTTCGCTTTTCACAAAGCTGGCGAACCTTGAGCAGCAAATAAATGAGTAGTTTGCAGAGTATTTGCGTTGCTATCCACTCCTCAACCCACACACGTCGTAAATATCAGTTACGTGATTTCTTCCGGTGATGACAGAGATCGGCGATCAGTTACAAGTTTGCTGATGACATCCGCACTGAGCAAATATGCTATTTTTGTCCATAACACGAGATTTTGTTTGTACAGGATGTGGTAATCATTGGAAGGCACGAAGAAGTCAGAGATCCCTGTGATAAGAACGTTAGTAAAATCTGAAAAGTTGGATGATTTATCAAAGAAGAGAGAGTAGCTCTACCCGAAATCCGCCACGATCGGCTTTTCAGAAAGGCAGGTTACATCAGAAGCGTTAAAATGTAGCCCATTTTTTTGCCATTCTGTGCCATCTTTGCTGGTTGGAGCATTGCCGTAGACACCAGTGTTTTGTTCTGAATCCGTAATAACTTCGTA